>JAPMUY010010724.1:0-42500 GCA_026901105.3 Galaxias olidus
AGACCCCATCTGGCTGTTCTCAAGCGACTTGTTTGTTTGCTCAAAGGAGAGTTGGCTTAGTGCCCGAGTGGCTGTGCTCGGAGAAGTAGCAAAAGCAGGTTGTATTTATCCTCAGACTGGACAAGGCCCGATTGACCGAGGGTCCTGGCTCACCATGTGCATTAGACCAACTTTGTCTCCAAAAGCCCCTTCACACACTCACACACACACACACACACACACACACACACACACAGCTCAAGAGGGCTGCCATTCCCCCTGTTTGCTGCGTCTGCTTCCCTTGGCAGGAGAGCCCCTCCCGTACCTGCCAGTGTCACGTTTCAAGGTGAGGGCCGGTGAGGGGCCCTCGCGGGACGAGACCGGGGGCCTGACAAAGAGGGCTTGTGCCCAGACAGGCTCCCAGTGCCGTGTCCTGCCACCTGAGGCCCTGTCGCCACGTGTTTGGCCCCTCCTCCTCCTCCGCCTTCCACCACACTGTGTGACTCTCCACTCCGTCCCTCATCTCGGTGTTCGCTGCTGCCACCCATCCTCCAGGCTATGGATGGCTCCTCCATAAATACTGTGCACACACTGATCTCCATTCAAACGGATGGGAATCAGCTCTCCGAGGTCAGGCCTACTGTTTTGGGGAGCTGGCTGTTAAAGCTATTTATTAGGTTATAAAGCCTGTGGCTGTCCGCCCTCCTTCCTCCTTCTCCTTCTCGTACACACTGAGGGCTTTGTGGAGTGGGAAGAGCAGCTCCAAAGAGCTCTGTAATGTATACAGATCCCCAAAGCATGAGGCAAACCCGGCGATCTCAAACCCTCCCCCATTAAAAAAGAAAACAGCACCGAGATCTTTTTGTATAAAACAAATGAACACGGAAGTCTGAAAAGAGGATTTTTCCATTTGCTCTGCAGCACGCCATAGGTCATAGGTCAAACATCAGTGGTCGAGGATGTCTTTCATATTGTGAATTATGTTCACGTGAGGCCATATTCATCCACTTGAGAGTCATTTCAACTTGACCAAGCAATTAAGTTAGTAATAGTCATTGGACAAAGTCAATGGGGGGGGGACAAAGGGGGGTGGGGGGGGCAGCAAGGTAGGGATAAAGGAGGGAGAAAAAAAAGGCCCAGGGAGAATGAGAAAGTCCTTCAGGTGACTTTGCATGACTGAGTATTGTATGAGGGGGCCTTCTCACGTTTCAGTGTGAGGAGCCATGGCAAACACAGTGCAGGGCGAGCCATAACACGCACGCTGACAGGGCACTCTGGACCCGCCATGGGCCCACGTCTACCTCGTGGCTCTCACGTGGTCTCCACGTTCACGAGGAGAGCGGCTAAGAATCCCAGGGGAAAAGGGATTCGACAGGGACAAATCTTTGGTTTAAAAAAAATATATACTGTATATTTCTAGCACTGTATCTTCTGAATCCCTGAAAAGCTTATGTTGCAAACAGAAAGACGGTAGGAGGAAACGAGAGAGAGAGAGAGAGAGAAAGAGAGAGAGAGACAAGTGAGAAGTTGAAATGAGGAGAGTGAGAGATAGGTGTTTGTTTGTTGTCATACATCGGAGACGTGGGAACTTCCCTTATAATTTGTCATTGGATCCCTGGGGTGTGGCACATCCACAGGTTGTTGCTGAAGGTCCGTAAAGCAAGCAGAACATCTTAATGATTGTGTGTGTGTGTGTGTGTGTGTGTGTGTGTGTGTGTGTGTGTGTGTGTGTGTGTGTGTGTGTGCGTGCGTGCGTGTGCGTGTGTGTGCATGCGTTTGGTTTGCGAGTCGTCCCTGTTGTTGTACTTATTGCCGTCGCCGAGTGAAAAGAGTGGAGAGGCAGTCCATTGCTGGGGCAGCACCTGGTGGGTTTGGCCTGCACTCTGTGTGCTCCAGCTCCTTTCTGCCTCTGTGTCTCCATACAACCAGACCCTCCACGGCCTCCCAGGGGCCATTCAGATCCATCATGGGGGACAAAGGCAGCTTTGGTGTGAGTCGGTGCCTTGGCATAGCAGGGCTCCAGGACTGTCCAAAGACGCCCATGGCCACTCTCTCTGCATGCTGATGCTAACACCTTAGATTCATTTGCTCTCCGTTCTATTCAATAGATTGACAGGCTGCTGTATTCTCTTTGATCCCTCTGGGTCGGTTTGTGAAAACAGGGTTGTTTTCCTTGAGTTTTGCTTTTTTGTGTGTGTTTCTGTGGTTTGGGGTGTGTGTGTTAGAGTGTGTGTGTGTGTGTGTGTGTGTGTGTGTGTGTGTGTGTGTGTGTGTGTGTGTGTGTGTGTGTGTGTGTGTGTGTGAGCAGTGACTGGCTTCCTGTTGAAATGCCTGTGTTCATAGAGTAGTTACAGTATTGGCAGTTACACCCTTGAACGTTTTTGCACAACGGAAAATGGCATGGACGCCAACTTCCTGCTTTTTGCGGCTTTCTGTTTACTCACCCAGGCTTGGGGAAGGGCAGGGACTTCTGCATTTACGAATTGCCTTAGGAGTGTTGACACTGTAATGAGAGCCTGTCTAATCGCGGCCCACAGTGGTGTCGTCTTGATATTGGTGTTGGACGTCACTCAGGGAGGGAAGGTAGGCCGAGAGCTATAGTGCTGTATCAAACTTCACTGCTATGGTTCACGTCCAAGACAGGTTTAAGCATATCCAGCACTTTCATCCGTACCCAGAACTGGACTCTTTAGTAAGCCAAAGCAAAACTTGAATATGATTCAAGTCTTAACCAACCATGGCTTCTCATCATTTCAAAAACAGAAACGATGAGGTTGTATATTCTTCTGATATAGCTGACCCTCTGAGCATCTTTCCTGTACATCAACTTCGTCACGATAGAACCTTCCTGTCAGTCACGTGGGGACAGAACAGTACCGAGGTGGAGAGGAGAGGGGAGTGGTGACGGGAAGCTGTGGACAGAGAGCTTGGCCCCAGTAACACTGTGCCACTGGTTCTTGTGTCGCTGTGTTGCTGCGAGGGGCCTGTTGCTGGCCAGATTTGAATCCTGCAGAGGCTACTGACAAACACCATACGGCTGTGTGAAAAGAAAGGAAAAAACGTGTTTGTGCTTGTTACCGCGGCAACGTTGTGTCAACAAGCTGAATAAAGATAATCGAGATAGGGCGGGCTCTTCTTTCGCTCCGTCTCTCCGTCTTTCTCCCCTTCTCTCTCTTTCTTTCTCTCTATCGCTGTGATAATTTGTATTTCTCATAGTTTTGCGTGTGGTAGATGTGAGAACGTACAGTAAAGAAATACTTTACTGCAAAATAATATCTGTATATGATGCTTCTGCTTCTCCACTGCTGCCATATCTCCAATGCTCTGTAACATGTTACATGTTGTCCCATGCTCATTTCTTACATGTACTATTGGTCACATCTTGCCACTGAGACAAAACCCTTAAAAACCACGCTGTGTATGTGACCACTTACGGAAGTCCACGCCAGAAAAACACCTTTCATGAAGATATTTTAAGCATTAACATAGACACTGCAAACAAAGGCTGTCTCCCCTTCCTGTGCCTTCCTGTGCCTTCCTGTACCAACTGTAGCAATAAAGACCTTGCCCCCATTCTCGGAAGTTCCTGTCACACCCTGTCAACCAAATGTTTATGCATGCATGTTGTGTCATGAAATCGTTTGCCGTTCAAGATAATTTTTTTGAAGAGATTTTCTCACCGTTTGGGGAAGTGCAATGTGTTGGTGTCATTTTTTTTGTGTGTGACTTTGTGAGTGACTTTGTGAGTTTGTAATTTCACCACATCGGATACATTTTCTGAATACTCATGTCCTATGGTGTTTCTCGTTAAATAGTATGTTACTTTCTCCCTCCCACTGTATTCTTTTTGACATGTTCCCTATTCCAAATATTACCGTCAATGAGGAAATAGTGAGGGAACAGATGTGAAGTCTTTGCTTGGGTTGCATCATATTTGCAGATGGCTGAGATAAGATTGCAGCCTCCAACCTTCAGCTTCAATATTTTCTTACTGTCGGTAAGGTCTAAGTGCATTGCATCAGGCATTGCATTGTCTTGGCAAGGTGACATTTTCAAAGTTTCTGGCACAATAGTTAGAAACAGTGTACTGCAGGGATAGTGGTGGCCAAGTGGGTAGAACTGCTACCTGGTGACCGAAGGGTTCTGAGTTCAAGTTCCGAGTTCAAGCCACCTGGGAACATCACCTCTAGTGTGCCCTTGAGCAAGGCACTTAACTCTACGTTTCTCCAGGAAGACTGCCCCTGTGGTCTCATTGTAAGTTGCTTTGGATATGTGTTTGCTAAAATGACTGTGAAGTGTCACATTCATCTTACATCCTACAATGTTTAAGTGTGTTTACCTCATTCCCTCCTATATATTTGTGTGTGTGTGTGTTTCTCTTCATTTTTGTGTGTATGGGTGTCTGCATGCGTTTATTTTTCAAAACAAAAAATACTTTGAAACTTGTGGAGAGGAACGTGGCAAAACAGTGCAACTGAGTGATGCTCCTGTCTCCATTTTGATGGTCCTGTGTCTCGTCTTCCACTAAGTTCACACTGCATTTTAAAAGCCTTGTCATGGTATGACTCGCGTGGTGCGGCAAAAAAAACACGCATTTGAAAATCGACTCTTTATTTATCGGTACAAGAATTCGTCTATTGCATGAGAATGTTCATGTGTATCCTGTGGGTAACACGAGGGAAATTGGTAGCTTAACTTGCTCACAATGGCCAATAAAGCCATTCAGATTTACAGAAGTGTTATCCTTCCTCTCTCGGAAACACAGGCTGGAAATAGGCCTCACAAAAGAACCTGGAAACAAAGCATGAATGAGCTGTGTAGATAGACTCCCGTTGGGAATAGTAGAGCAGCTGGCATATTCTTTTGTTTGTGTGATGTGTAGGTGTCACATGACGCTGTGTGTATGCTCATTTTTTTGTATCCGTTGAAAAAAGACAAATGTAACACAGATAATTAATGTGCCTTATCTATGGAGTATCTGAGTGTATCAGGAATTTACTTACAGCACTGTGTAAATGACTTCGAGTGCTCCTGAAGGTAAGCTGGCTAGGTCCGCTAAAGGCCTGTATGTCAAAAAGGGAGAATTGGATAAAAGTTTATTATTTACTTTTTGTTGCTTTTTGAGCAACTGAGTTTAAAAAAGCCCCCATGTAAACTAGTGTTTCCCCCCCAGAAGACTCGACTTAGTGAACTCAAGACCAGTGTCTGTCGAGCTAAGAAGCAGAGACATTGTAGCTCCTTTAAACCAACAAAACGAAATTAACTTTTATCAACAAATGAATTGTATAAAAACCGCAATACAGTGCCCTCTGACCCTACGTTTTCTCTGTTGTCCTCTCCTGTCTCCAGTGAAGTCGCGCAGCTGCAGCTATGCCGGAGTGTTCCACGCTGAGGGCAGCGCCCGCTACTCGCTGACCTTTGACCAGGCCCAGAAGCTGTGTGAGATTCTCAACACCACCCTGGCCAGTAACGAGCAGATCGTGGAAGCCCACGCCAAAGGCATGGAGACCTGCAGGTGAGCTCATCGACTTACATGTCTTCAATGTTTCTCTATTCTGATTTCCTGGTGGCTCATCGGGCTAAAAGCACATCATGAAGAGACTAGTCCTTCACGCAGCGGCCTGGGTTTGAATCCGGCCGGCACTTCGCTGTTGCATGTCTCTCTGTCTCTCTCTCTCTCTCTCTCTCTCTCTCTCTCACATAACTTGTCTACCTACTGTCCTATCAAATAAAGCAAGAAAATTGCCCCCCCCAAAAGAAATTTACCCTATCAATCACATCAAGTTCATATTGGTATATGCAATAAGTAAATAGAAGCTATTGCATATATGCAATAGATACCATATATATATATATATGTATATGGTATCTATTATATATATGTTTATATGACCTTGTCTTACGCATGGTAGACAATATTAAATTAAAAAAAATTTGTTTCTTAAATAGAACTGTAATTAAGTGATTTTTTTAAAATGCAGGTATGGTTGGATTAGTGATAAGACTACAACCATTCTCCGACAACAGCCTCATGTCAACTGTGCCAACAACCAAACTGGTGTCTCTTTCACCCCCCACGATCGAGATGACACCCATGATGCCTATTGCTATGACGACAAAGGTGAGCTTAAATTGATACTCTAGAAGCAAATCATTGGAAACTATATCGTTATTTTCACAAAGATTTAAACCATGCCCTTTTGATTAATATTACAACTGTTATTTAGCGAGTAGCCTTGCGATGGACTGTACAGCGATGATCCTAGGAGATGGAGATTTATCTTCTGATGGCGCAGGTCAGTCGTGCTTTGATCACAAGCGTTACTACACTTTATATACAGATATATACATCATCCTTTATATAACTGAATTTTACCCTGTGTTGTCATGGCCACATCAGCTGCCCCGCCATCTGCTATTGTTCCCCTGACCAAACCCATTTCCTATGACTCTAACCAGTGATTACAGAATGTCAGTCATCACCAAAGACTAGCCAAGATAGCCAAAGACTATAAAGCAAACATGGTCATTAGTGAGAGTCCGCTGAAAAGGGAGGACTTGGACAGAACCTTGCTCACTGCCTATAGGTGGGGTGTCTTTCTCTGTGGTTGGCTAACAACATAATTATGAGTATGGAAAAGTAGGATGGTGATGGTTGAGACTCTCTTTGAAGTCACAGACACATCATCTTTATCTATCATAACTAAACAGTAAATGCATAAGTATCAAGTATATGCCCAAATCAACATTTTAAACATGGGTTTCATTGCTACAAATGCATAGTTTTGTGTAGGTTTTACATATCGGTTTAGTTTGAACACCTACCGTGCACTACATTTATGGTGTTGGGCCAGGTAAACATAATGCTTAATAAAGTATCGCAATTTCTGTATGTTTTTTCAAAGTGGCCACCTGCATAAACTGCTTAGCTGTAAATCCAAAAGGGGCAATCATATTTTTTTCAACCACGGAAAACAGTCGATGAGCAGACGCACAGCTACAGTAATAATTCTAGTTGTGTTGTTTTGGGTTGACAAGTCAATGAGCCTCCGACTGCCCCAAGGGTATGTCATGGCACCCCAGGGAGACTGGGAGAGAGTCAAATTGGGAAAAACAACGGGACTTGCATCACCTAGCAGTCTGCCATCACTTAACAAGATTGGCTAAAAAGAAGAGTCGGTGACCTGCACGTATTCCAGTCGAGGTGTGGCTGGTTGTGCACTTTAGTTTTTGCTTGCATACTAGTGCACATGTGCGCAGGTGTCCCCAGCTGTTCAGATTTTTGTGTGTGAATGCACTTATTATACTTTTAAACATTTCTAAAATTGTTAGAATATCATTCAAATATTATGTAGTGAATGTGAAAATAATGCAGTTTAAATAATTGAGTTGAATACGTAATCCATACAAATCTAGACCTGAGTAGAACTGTGCTCAAATATTCCCACAGGTTAAGGCCGCGAGTCACAACCAACAAACACACACTTGCATTTAGGGAAACAAACGCTGACGTCATCATTATACAACCTTTGTCAAAGGATAGGCGTGAGACTCCTTGTCACCCATATCCAGGGTGTGAAACAATGTCACGCAGAACAGAATCACGCAAACAACATCGCCCCTCTCAGATATCTCGCCTGAAGGCTATTCTACCTACATCTCAAGAACACAGTTGTCTCTCTTGCTCTCTCTCTCTTGCGCTACTCTGCTCTGTTTTGACCTTAACTGTGCCATGATCTTCGATAGCCTTTTCGATAGCCCTCCATGACGGTCTCAGCTTCCACTGCTATGCTGATGACACTCAACTCTACCTCTGTACCAAACCCCCTTGCCATCTCCCACCCCAGTCCCTTGTCAATTGCCTCCTTAATGTAAATCCTGGATGTCCTCTAACTTTCTTAAACTCAACAGCAATAAAACAGAACTCATGGTGGTGGCCCCTAAGGCTCAGCTGCGGAAGGCTGGGGACCTTCTCATCTCTATAGACGGCTGCACCATCTGCCCCTCCACTGAAGTCCGTAACCTGGGAGTCATTATTGATTCCACCCTGTCATTTGAAACCCACATCAAATCCGTTACCAAACTGGCCTTCTATCACCTCAAGAACATCACTAGACTCCGTCCTTCTCTCTCCGACCCAGTGGCAGAGATCCTCATTCACGCATTCGTCACCTCCCGCCTGGACTACTGCAACGGAGTTCTATTTGGGGTTCCTAGTAAAACCCTGAATAGGCTGCAGTACGTTCAGAACTCAGCTGCAAGGGTTCTCACCCGCACCAAACCCTGGCAGCACATCACCCCCACTCTCATGCACCTTCACTGGCTCCCTGTCAAGTTCCGTATCACCTTTAAAATCCTCCTCCTCACATACAAATCCCTTCACGCCCTGACCCCACAATATATCTCGGACCTCATACTCCCCTGCATCCCCTCCCAGAAACTCAGGTCTTAAACTAGGGAACTGCTCTCCGTCCCTCACACCAGGCTACGGACATATGGGGGCAGAGCATTCAGTGTGGCTGCCCCCACCATTTGGAACACCCTCCCCCTTGAGATCCGTAACGCAGAGTCCCTGGACACTTTTAAAAAACTTCTTAAAACATATATGTTCTGTCAGGCTTTTAGCTCCTCCTAAACTCTTCTTATTGTTGTTGCCTACTGATTTTAATATGCATTGTAAAGTGTCCTTGGGTTTTAGAAAGGCGCTCTTAAATTAAAGTTATTATTATTATTATTATGACCATGATCTGTGTTCTGTGACACAGCTGACTCGGTGCCAGAGCCTACAATGGTGGACCCGACCGACGACTCGCGGGTGGATGTCCAGGGCGAGCCGGTGACCACCGAGGCCAGCCCAGAGGAGGTCACTGCCGAGCCTGAGGACACCACCGTCTCCCATGTGCTTGGAGATGTCTCCCTGGTCCCCATCTCTAGCCATGAGCAGGAGGCTTCAACCCAAGCTGAATCCCGGGGGGAAGAGGAGGAAATGCATCCCACGTCAACCTCCTCCACGGGGGCGAGCACAAAGGCTGGCGAGGGGGACGCGGCCTCCGAGGCGCCCGAGAGAGCGGCGACGCAGGCTTACACGAAGGAGGAGGAGGCCGACACGAATCAGACCCAGGCGACGGAGTCCACGTCGCTCCCCGATGTGACGCTCCCGGACATGGATGACACCACGGGCTCCGGGATGGGCACCGCCACAGCCGAGGAGCTGGATGAGAGCGCCGTAGTGCCCCCCGTTGAGCCAACCATCGAGGCAGACCGAGTGGAGGAGACGTCAGAACCAGACGCGGGACGTGAGAATGCAGAAGAAGGTAAGGAGAGCATCCGTAGTGGGACTGAGTGAAGACAATTATGCATCCTGTCTGTACTGTCGATACGCATACTGCTACACAAAGACGAACCCGAGCTCCAAAACTATAGACTATTGATGGTATAGTTATTAAAACAACATGAAAGGTTTTGACCTTGGTGTAGCTTTTTCTGAATATACGTTATTTTACATAAAATACTGTTCATATGTATGTATTTCTGTTTTTTACTGTACAGGTTTTACTTTATCACATAAATTGATAAAATATATATGAATTCAATGCATTATCTTTTAACAATATTAAATGCTGTAATAATACCGTAATTAAAACAAATCCTCACAGTTCCATCTCTGCACAGACTATGGAGAAATGAGTCAGTTTGTCTGTTTCTATGGCAATTCATAGGTCTGTTCTAGAATGGTGATTTATTTTTAGTGTTAGGGACCTCTACATAATATTATACATCTCATCATGGCTAATGAAGTAGCCTGTCTGTCTTAAAAGTCACTCTTTGAAACAGTACACCGTCGATTTTATTTTGACAGGAAAAAAGAATCAATGTCTCACCAACGCCATACCGAGGCACCTTTTGATTTGCATAATTGCTTCAGAATTACAACATTTATCTGGGGACTTTTCCCTACTTTAAGCAGCAGCACACCCTGTCACTCAAACACTCCAGGACGTGGTTATACAAAGTTAAAGAAGACAGCACGCCCCCTGGTGTCCTGGGGAACACTTAACAACTCTAATGTATTATTTATTCGCAGGACTTTGGTGTCAATAGGCCCAGCTTTGCTTTCGTGTATTCCTTTAGTAGTGTTTGCATTTGTTTGCAACATTTTATGGCATGCACGTCACACATTGTGCAAATTGAAGCAGTGATGACCTGATTTTCACAACAGAGCATTGTGCTGTAGCCCTTAGCAGTAATTGACTAAACAAATGTTTGTTCCAGTCAAAAATTATAATATAAGAATTGGTCATGGATGATTGTTTTATGAGAAGTAGGATCATAAGGTGTGCGTTGCTACTTTACAACATAATATGCATTCGTGCGCAACAACCCTGCACACATTTCTCTCGTTGTCATAACATTGTCTCTTTGACGGATGGATTAACACGTACCTAGCCGTTCCTCATTCTACAGAGACTGTTAAGAGCATTCCACAGATATTGTGTCCAACTCTACTGATGCTCACAGTACAGAGCATCACAGTGCTTCATTGCCTGCTTTTTTTCATGGTTTCATTCAGTTTGATATAATGTCCTGGGACGGAAACAAAACAGTAATTTAAAAAGATTGTCAAACCGTGTCTTAACTTATTAAATGCCATGGCATCAGAAGTTGTGTGACTGAACGAGCTCTTCCCTTGTGTCCGCTCTTAGTTCTGCTGCAGTCGCCCAAGGAAAGGAAGGTAAATGATCTGGGAAACGCCCCTGCCCACAATGAAGAGGAGAGCAGTGGCACATCAAGTAAGTAACTAAAGCATAATGCTGCTAAATGAATGTAATGTAATGTAAGGCAATGTAATTTCAGAATGACAACCCTGCTTACAAACTGTCGCTCATTTCCTCACTGAGGATATTTATATAGTCTTTTGGCCATTTTACTTACAAAGAAACACACTATATAGCCAAATTCAAACATTATCTTTAAACAAAATAAAGAAATGCTAGCCCCTGTTTGTTGTATGAAACTATAAATTGTTCTTCAAAATCTTCTGTCTTTTCCCGCAGATTGGCTGATCATCGTTGGAGTGCTTGTGGCAGTAGGTGCCATCCTTCTTGTGTGTGCGGTTGTAGCTAAACGTAACAGGTATGCCCATCGCTCATATATCTAGGCAGCTGTTAACGAGTAATTTCAGTACAGTACGGAATTAAACTGAAAAACTGCTCTAGAGGATGAGAACTAAGACACACAACTCTGTATTGAAAACCTTCATATATATATCTCACACTTGTCCTCTCTGTCTGCTTTAGCTGGTGTGGCAAGCAGCAGACTCTGATGATCACCTCCAAAGACGGCGGCAGCGAGGGCAACGGAGCGGCCTCCTCGGTGGCCAGCTCCCGCGCCCAGGAGAGAGAGCAGGAGATGGTGACCCTGATGAACAAGGAGAAGATCCAGGAGAACGGAAACACCGAGGAGTTCACCGTCATCACCCTGGAGGAGTCCCCAGAGAAGGAGCAGCTCCCTTAAGACTGGAGACTGGAGCAGAGGAGATAGGAGGAGGAGGAAGAGGAGGAGGAGGAGGAGGAGGAGAGCTATAGAATAAGATGGGGTTCGAGGGTGGGTGGGGAGGGGGTATAGACACTGAGACAGAGACGTGTGACGCTGGCTGGGACTGAGATGGACACTTTGGCCTGGCACTAAAAGGACGCTGTAGATGCTCGACGAAGTTAGGGTGGGTGGCTTTTGACAAGATGAAGGTGTGTTTGTTTGGTTTTAATCTTTGGAGGATGGAAGTTGTCCCACCTGCTTGTAACAAGGCACGAGGGTTAAAAACCGACAAGCCTTTTGCATTTCAGGGGGATGAGAGAGACCATTTAAAGTGTTTTTGTCATCTTCTATGTGTGAGGATAGTTAATATTGGATAACTCATAACAAGCGTTCTGCATGAATGGCTATGTGAAAACATTTGAAGAAGGGGTGTGACAGTGTGAATGTGTTACGTGTGTGTTTCTATGCATAAGGCATGGGGAAGAAAAATAGTTAGGTTCTTTATAAAAGAGGGGATGAGTACCGGTTTAAAATAATGGTTGAAGAGAGAATGAAATTGCCTGAAAAGGTTGGATTCTTCTGTCTAAAGGTTGGAAACCTTGGAAAAAATTTAAAAAATATATAAGTGGATGTACAATTTGGCTGACTGTTTTTGAGTTTGATATGGCAGCCCGCTGGTATGTTCCTTATCATTTCAATATATTTTCTTTATGTATTACTGTAAGCTTGTGTATGTGCCCACCTGTTTCCTGTGGATTGGGATTTTATTTTATTTTTCAAGAAAAACTCAAGATGTCACAATCTTAATTTATGCAGCTTGGATTTCTTTCTTTGTCTTTGTATATACTGTAAACGTGTTTAAAAATGCTTTAGCAATAGCTGTCAATCAACATTTTTGCCTTCTGTGCACCCTTTAATAAAGAGATTGTGTCATATTCTAGAGTTATTTAATCAGATACTGTACCTAAGAAGGTTACCATTTGTGGTAGACATTTGCAATAGTCAAAGTGGATATTGTATAAATGAACTTGGTGTAAAGCATTCAAAACTGTGCATCTTAAATACCTTTATATAATGTGACTTTACATGGTATGTATAAATAAAGTCTTTTGATAAGGCCGCAGGATTAAATGTACATTTTGCTATGGTCAGATTGTAATGAACTCATAATCACTGAATCCATACTGCCATTAAACAAATTCTAATGATGTCTAAAATGGAGTAGAGATGCGCTATGTTGTAACGGCAGCCAAATTCTACCACCATAGGGTTCCCCAGGTATGTGAGAACAGTGTCTTTTTGTCAATTTTAAAACAAGTTTAAAAAGATTTTTTTTTTTTTGTTATAGACAGTTAGCATACATCTTTATCGATCACGTAGATCAGAAATGTTCCATGAACTGTAACTAAAGAACTGCACAAAGTTCTCCTGAGATACAGAGAGTTATAAATGTGACTGCCTCTGACCAGGAACCCCATTTATTTTCAGCCAGGCTACAATGCTGGTGGGCTCCAAACATTCCAATGACTCATCTTTGAAGCTAATATTTAGCTCAGTGGCAAACAAGTGAGAACATAGTAGTTCATGGGTTTTCAAATTCATATGAAATCAGATTTCATCCCAATGCCAGTTAATTGTTATGGGTTTCATTAAATCAAACCTAAATTAGTCACTCTTTCTTTAGCGATTTTTGTTTGTTTGTTTCTGCAATACGTGATTTTTTCATGATCTTGCTCGCATATGATTCATTTATAACAGCAAATGTTTTAGAATAGGTGAATGTAATGATGAATTAACAAACAAAATATTTGAAAATATTTGTAAAGTCATGGATGGAAATTAAATGTTAATATAAAAGATTGGATGTTTGTGTGTGTTTAATATTATTAATTATATGTGTGAATCTATTAGTTGGAGAAAAGAGAAACCACAGACTAAAAGAATTAAAGGCTAAATTGTTTTTTGTGTTGATTTGGCACAGGACGAAGAATTGTTGCCATGATATCGGGTCACCATGCAAGACAAGTCTAGCGGGGTTAACAGAGAGCCATTTTGAAAGAGGAAGAATTGTATTGGGCTGGAAATTGATGAGATAAAATCTACATACTTTCAAGAAATTATGAAGGAAATTAAAGAAAGAAATGGTCTTTGCAATCAGAATTTTATTTATGGACTTTTTCACCGTATTTGCCGTCACGATGTTCAAATATATCTTTAGCAAATGTAAAATCTATTGATAATACGTTGCACCAATGAATCCAAGGTTTTTGAGATAATAATTATGATAAGATAGGTCTTCAAAATACACATGCAATAATAAGCTCATTAATTTGGTTAATACGATATATATGAGTCATGAGCCAGAGTTTATTTTAGAGGCATGCATGTCTTCTTGCAGACACTGTTCCTTATCTTTTCATATCTGATGATTTGTTTGTTCAGTAACATTTCTTGCTTATACTTCTCAAGATTCTCTTCCATCTTTTTTTTGTGTTTATCTGTAGGGAGAAATAATTGGTTATGGATACAAATTAAAAATAACAGACATGGGTTGAATACTGTATAAATTTGTATTTGTTTTATAATTACTGTGTAATTTCAGTGGATGCACTTCTTACCAAATTCTGGTCTCTTGTGTAATTGGTAATGCCCAGTGGATCGAGATTTGCAGACTGAATGGATCTTAGTTTCCCCGCAGCACAAGTACTTGCCATCCTTGTGGCTCCTCTCATGATTAATGATGGTTTCATACTCATGTTCAAGAGAGTTGGCATTGATCTGAGCCATTTCCTCCTTATAGTGTCCCATATCCTCTTCATCAATTACACACTGTGACTTCCCCATCAAAATGCCTTCTCCAAACTCATATTCCCAAAGCTCGACTGTCAGATGATCATATGTGATGTCATCAGTTCCCAGAAGGTGGGAAACCTCGTGGATGAGGGTCCCTGGCTTAGAATCAAAACACTGAATGTTTGGCTCTGTAATAGGCTCACAAGGCAAGTTGTCTAGGGCACCCCAGAATAACTGACACAAATACACAGTGTCGTCCATGTTACCAGGAATGACGTAGGCGAACGTGTCGCTCATCTCTGGGTCCGTGTCCTCTTTGAACTTCACCTCCTCCAGCTTCTTCAGGAGGTCTCGTAGGAAGGACTTAGTGGGAATGCAGCAGAACTTGTAGGAGTCCACAGGTTCGGAGCAGGTATAAGCAAAGCTGACAGGAAAGCCATAGAACCGCTTCTCCAGGGCATCCCGCACTATTTCCATGGTAGCTGTTCTAATCTGCTGAGCTATCTCTAGCTTCTCTCCACTTAGTTCTGATAGATATTGAGACATCTGCATGGCTGGACTATTTTCCTTGGGGTTTGCTCTGAAGCAGAGTGTGTCTGGAGTTGAAACTGTATATCTTGTGCCTCACTCGGGTTACCTCTTCAAGTAAAGAAAACAAAGGCACTGGTATTTCCCCTGCAGCCACGTGATTTTCCACGCCCTGTTATTACTAGTTTCGGTTTCGATTCTGCACTTTGCTCTTTGATCACTTGATTAATATTTAACCTACTGCAAGTGCATGTGTCATTTTAGGATCTGATCTAAGCACTTAGCCAATAATCTACTGTATACAATTATGTATTTGTGCTATTGATATTGACCATAAACCTAGAACGCTCTGTACTTAGTCTTAGTCCCTTGTTTGGTGTAAGTTGTAATGTCAGAAGAGAATTTTCCGTCAGACATCTGGCCATTGGGTTTTTAGGACAAGCACTGACCCCTGTGGAATTTGGCCATAGGGGGTTCATTTAATTCAAATGGTGACCTTATTTATACAAAACTGGAAGGCCCTAGCCATAAGACACTAAGGGGGATAAGGGGGAGGGAAAACAAGGTTTCAAGTTAAGTTAACTATTTCTTAGATGTTATCTTACCGTTTTAGCATCTGTTAGATAGACCACTCCTTGAATGTGAGCTGTCCAACTGTAGGTAGGAAGTATGCACTGCACAGTTCTACATCAATGTTATTATAAACTGTAACCTTCACATAGGAAATTGTTGTTCTTGTTCTTATCTTTGACCTTATAAGGTAATTTTCAACCCAGTTTCCTCTTCCACCACAACTTATATGTTGTTTTGATTGAACATTTTACGATATAAATTGATGAACTGGTGATATTATTCGATTTTGCTCAGTACAGCCTGGTTAGGATTTATCAAACTAGTAACATGAAGCAGCGCCTGTCTAATTACAATGCTAAACTTAAGTTGTAATTTAGAAATCTTCTCATTGTATCCGAAGTTTGTCAAATGAAGCGATAAGTGTAGTCACATGTTTTTAAGTGTACAGTATCTGTGTGGGGGTATGTGTGTATGTTTGTATGTCCATGTGAATTCATACACTTTTCAAAAACTGAACACTAACTTAGTAATTTTCAAGTTTTACTGATAAACTGTAAAATGAAATCAAAGTAATGGTATAAGACAACAATATTTACATTAATTTGAGTTAAATGGGGTCATTTTATTGAGTGTTGAGTTACTACAGAATTCCGCTGGGATAAAGGGTATTTCTGCCTCTCTCTCCCTCTCTTGGGGCTAGGACAGAAAAGGGCAGTCTTAATTACTGAGATTTAACCAAGGAGCCTCCACAGCAGTAAGAGTCAAATACAGCAAAAGGTGGCACTAAATAATTCATACTTAGACTCTCTATGTCTATCTGTATGTATGTATGTGTGAATGACCAATCATTTTTGAAAAATGTACAAAAGCACTTGCCGCTCCAATATTAGGTTAACCTTACTTTGAGATTTTGATACAAGAAAGCAGACACCGTTTAGTTATGAATCAACATTTATTAGTTATCATAATTGTATATGTACACCAAAGGTACAACACTTATTGATATGTATGAACATACTTTTATGTAGACCACAGATCTGGTAAAGAAAAGAATTCAGGTATTTTTTGTCTTTATTTTTTTTCAATATTGTATCTTCCCCACCCCCCAAAATACTTTCTCTCTTTACATCAAAATGACAACAACAGCTTTACAAAGAGGGAAGTTCTAGAAACGTGAGATAGGGACAGGGATCTGGGGCGTTAGGAGAAAGATGAGGTCTGTTTGAAGATTTCTTTGAAATGACACTTCAGTAGAAAACAGACTTGAAGATACAGCATACTGGCTCACTGTAGACACAGCAGTACTAATACTTCCATTCAACCAGTAAAATATAGCCTTGAGTATGCATACATTTTCGATCTTCAATGATAAGTGAAACAAAGGCCAATTTGACCCATCTGTGTCTGCCTAAGCCTCTTGGTTTAATGCTGAACACGCTGGATATTAGAGGCTGTTGATATGGTAAAAGAGGAAGATATGGCACATAGGTGACGGTCATTGAAGGACAGAATCTAAATGATGGATTATGGACAGTTTTGGTCAAGTTATTGTTGCATGGACCAATTGAAAGTGCCCTGAGCACGAGATGGGAAATGGAAAAGGAGTTGAGTAAAGTGAGGACTGTCATTGTAACAGGCATTACTTCAGACACGTTTCAGTTTGAATAAAGCCAAAGAAAAAGCCATGTTTGATTCTGATTGGTTACTTTATCACACATACAGGGCAAATTTGACCTTCACCTTCTCTTCTGCAAACCTTGTCACAGTGACTTCTACATCACCCAATTAGCTCATTTTTTTTTCAATTTATGGGCTCCATTTATCAAAACAGAAACTTCCCTTTGCTCTCTTTTGTTGCCAGCTACGTTTGCGTCAGAATCACTGTAATATCTGGAACATTCTGCATTGCCATTGAACAGTGAAATTATATATTTTTTTATGTACAATGAAACTGAATGCACACGACTTTTATCTTCATGAAACAAACATTCAAAACGCTTACATTAGATACAAAAAAGATATTTATATATTGTTTTGTGACAAGTTAGTGAGACAACTAATTAACTATTAGAAAATAAAAAACAAGCAATTTATTACATGTTCATTTCTATAATTTCTTTCTAATCTAATTATTATTTCAAACATACAGTAGATGATTTATCTCTAGAGGATTACACTTAAAAAAGTCACATCAATTAATCTATATTTCTACATACCATGTCAATGTCCCTCCCAAAAATAAAAACAAACAAATAAACAAAACAAAACAAAAAAAATCTGTTACCTACAATATATACACAAAGTGCAAGGAGGCACTTCAAATATCATGCTTTTAAGATAGTGGTGCAAAAAAATAATATATTTTTTTTATTGTCATGCTTCTAAAAACACTGAGTCTGAACATAATAATAGTCCAACACTCAACCCCATTGGTGACACAATGATCTGCATTTTCCCCTACCTGGAGAGTGCTTTCCAGAAGGTCACGAGGTCAAAAGATCAGGCTCAAGTTATGACAGGCCTCTGGGGTTTCAGTGCTCTGATTGTATTTACTGTATGCGTGTGTTGACCTTCCATGTGTTTAGTGTGGCACGATGTGGTAAGTGCATCTATGTGTGGAGTGAATCTCAGCTTATTTGTTTTTTAAATGCAGGCTTTGAACATGTGGGTGTGTATGAGTACGCTTGTTTCCTTCGCAAGTGCGTAATTGCGTACGTTGTGTACGTGCGTGTGCAGTGTGCGTGTGCATGTGTTGTCGGTCCCCATGCAGGTCACACAGTGGAACACCAACACGGTGTTCTGGGGTGTACAGATACTTGGAGAGAAAAAAGCATTTCAGCAGAAAGACAGAGTATATTGCCCTGTGAGTGTGGATGTTAATTGTCCTAGTGTTACTTTAATCAGCATTTTGTCATCAAGGTCAAGTTGACGGCAGTGTTTGAAGTTAACATCTTCCAAGGCAAGGTTGTCATTGAACACAATGAATAGAACGAGACAAGAGAGCAGGACACAACGCTGACAAAAGTGACATCCATACCTAGATACATACAAGGAGTCTCCAACGACACGATCCATCTCTCTCCCACACACAAACCCATGCACACCAACTCAATGTAGATTAGCCAGTTGTATGGCTCTGTGGGTATGCGTGCATTTTCGCTGATGCCATTTGGTTCCGCTAGAGGACTAGAGTTCTTAACTTTCTTAGTTGGCTTGGTGTCAAATATTTCTAGGCCCCTTATTATACTGTTCATTGTGGTCCAAAGACAAACGTGTGCTGGATATGGACACAAGGCAGCAGCATAGAGGGTCTGTGTGAACAGTCGTGAGCTCTGGTGGTTCGAGGCTGGAGGTTGTGTGAGAAAGTACCAACAGTATGTTACGGGTTGGGCAGAGGGGCAGGAGAGTAGCCTCCAAAAGAGTAGTACCGCCATCTTGCCACTAGTTGTGCATGGCTAAGCATTGCATTACATTCTCGCCATTTTGATTTGGTCCAATTTGTGCTCTTCCAAAGTTTCTCCCCCCTTTTTTCCTCAATATGTACGCGGTTGTGCTTTTCAATTGAGAATCTTAACCCTAGGATTTTACGTTTGATATGGTCTCTGTGCTTATTTACTTATTTCTTTTAAAATATATTCTGAATTAAGTAGAGGAGTTGACTTATTCATGTGTAGTGACACGTACAGCATATTATACAAAATGCTCTGTTTCAAAAATACTTATGATGCAGTAAACAGTCAATCTGTTCAGAGTCAAATCTTTAAGTCAAAGCTGTGCTATAGAAATACATTGTAATTGCTTCAGTAGGTACTGCGTGTAAACATTATAGGGTTCGGCAAAAGTCAAATGAGTATGTTCCCTGCCAGGGAGTGAATGCAGAAGCCTGAGAATAGTTCCCCCCTATTAAAATGATCAAATTAATTGGAAGAATTCGGTGTCATCATGACATTTAATACTTCAATTGCAAAATCTATGCAACAATTTTGACTAGGGTTCAAAAGATTTAAAATATAATTTAATATATAATGCTGCATTTTAATTTTGATAGAGTAACTTTTTTGAATGTCATTATTTGTGCTCTAAATAGGGACAATTATAAGTATTTGGCTTGAAAAAAATTATTAACACTGATGTTTGAGGCTTTCCTCTGATCTTAGTGAGTGAGAAGACCCACTAGTAAGGGGGAGTCAGCAATAAATGGTTTGTGCGTCAAGTGTAAAATAAAACCAAAAATATGACAATGACGAGTTGATTGATTTTCATGCCTGTTTCGTCCTATGGGTAAATTGGTCCCTCTCTTCTGTTACACATCTCATTCACACACATCCATTCAATTGAACTGGCAATGCTAAATCATATCAAACTACCCTTCACATAGAAAACGTCCCTTTACCTTACAGTAGACAAAAAAAAACATAAAAAAACAAAGGAGGGAAGATTCTTTATGAATTATTATTATTAATTATTATGAATGTGATTTGTGCTTTTGAATTCCATAGATCACATGCTATGTGGGGCAAGGCTCAGGCTGTCCTAAATTAACCTTACTGATCTCAATCCCTGCATTCTACACTGCCCTGATGGACCTCGAGGATTGTGGGTAATACCAGGTAGTACATACACTCAGATTCACTGCAGGGTCTTTACAAGTAAAGGATCATGGGTTCTCTTCTGAGACAAACGAGACACAGTTGGTGATGATAGTAACGGTCTCGCCCTGCTGTCAAGTACAGTACCAGCATTCCAGCAGTCTGTCAAAAAACTCAAATTCAAATTTCCCGTCGTAAACCTATGCGCAGACTGATGCCACGCTAGTATCAACTCTTACGCAAACTTAACTCTGGTTTACCGCTAGTTTTACTGTAATCACACTTATGCTACCCACCCTCGCACGGACAATGCAGTGCTCTCATAGAAACAGAATGCATATATTACTAGGAATAATTTAAGTAACAGTTTTTGCTAGTACTCTTCTTCCCAACCCACCAAGCCTTGAAGTCCGTTGTGCAAGTGTTTGCTACATAGCACATAATAGTGCTCTAAGATATACCTTCTGTGATCGTCTCACTGTTAAGTGAATTAGTATTAGTTGTCTCAATCAGTCAGATAGACAGTTAGAAACACTATAAAGGGAGTAATACCAACAATAAAAACTAAACTACATTTAGAAATAAAAAATATTATTAGTTCTGTTCGTGTGACTCCTTTTTTTTTCGTTCACTCTTTTTTTTTCACCAAATTGGAAAGCTTGTGGAGCTCAGGAGCTGGGGATCTGTGTGCTGGCATTATTCGCGTTTCCATGGTTCCTCCTCAATAAGCGTGCACTCCGCAGTAGAGCCGTTAGTGGCCGAGGTTACCTGCAAGCAATTAGCAGGGAGATCTAAAACACGGGATCCAACATGAAAACACACAACATGGTTCACGATTTCATTCAGTCAATTATTTGGAGCACAACCCTTTTTTTGTTTTGTTTTAGCGTTAGATTAATACACGGCTCCAAATACACAGCACATGCTGGGGGAATTCGGGAAGGGACCATGGCAACCGGTGATGGTCGTCATGCCTTATGTAGTGCGGTGCTTTTAAGAAACACCACTTTGATCTGACCTGAGAACAGTCAACAGGAGTTAAAACAACCCATCATGTTGTAACATTTACATTGTGTACTACTCCACCCCATCCACGCAAGCACACACCAAATTAACTATTTATGTTTTACAAACGCTACAGACGAATGCAATGGTTTTTGCTGCGTGTTATGTTTAGTTGCACAAGTTATTCGCAAGGCGTTCTACATCAGAATGCATCATAGAAAAAATGTTAGAAATGTTATTTATGTTAATGGACAGTGGAGACATAAACAAAACAAAGAGTAAATAGACAAGGAAAATAGCAAGCATTCATGCCATTTGTAAATCACCTTTGATAGCTAACAAGCAACAATTTCAGGACGCCTAGCAGATATGGATGGACTAGTCTTGTGTAAGGCTCTTGCTGTTGCTAGGCAACACATTTGATCCTTTAATAAATTAATAGGCTGATCAGTTAGACCTTTCCAGCCGGGATGGAGTGTGTTTTTAGACATTTTGCTGTAGATCATGCTGCAAGCAAGAGACACAGCTAAGCTTACCTTGTAATCAAGGTGTTCACGTTTTATTTTCACTGAGTGCATTTGCATTTTTCACATGGCAGATTTATCACAACAGCCATAAGCAGCTGTCAAAATCACAAACCATTCTGACTAAGAATGACGCAGTCCCAGTATGGAAAGTGTACAGATGGAAAATATGTACCGTTTTACTATTTCTACTCTTTTATGTCACAGAAATGGCTGACATTTTGTGTAAATGTGGCATTTTGTTTAAATGCAGACAAATTAAGACATTTGTAAACGAATAGCCAGTTACTATATTCACTGGTAAACCGAACAGAGGGTAATTCCAACCCAAATTCACAAAAGGAGCCTACAAATCAGTGGTGGTAATCCCTTGTAGCTTCTGAAGCAATCGGGGAAGACCTTAAACTCCATATCCAGGGACATGTCTGTGGAGATTAGGTGGTAAAATGGGTATGGGTAGGGGGGCTCGCTCCAGCTCATCACATACATCTCTATAGGGTCCTGGTCCCAGGATTAGATGGCTTTCACTCTCTGTCAAAGCCAGTCCTCAAAGGCTAACAGGGATCGAATGAATTTCAGGGTTGAGTAGAGACCAAAGAGGCAAACCTAAGTCACCACAACAGTCCATCTGTACGGTCAACCATGATAATCTTGGTTATCAATCTTATTTATGCATACAAATTGTGTTGTTGTTTGGGAACTTGGGAAGGAGAATTTACATGGCACAAACGCTTCTATTCAAAATGAGAGCACATTGAAATGTATACACATGTATTTTATACCTTCTTCTACTCTTCTATTGTCTGAGGGAAATATTTGTGTATGTATTTACATTGGCATACAAACATGCAAAAATAAATAAATAAATAAATAAATCAGGAAAAAAAGAAAAAGTGAAGCGCAAGCATGCAACGACAAGAGGAGGGGTTATATACAGGTCTCTAAGTCCGAAAGCGTGAATTGTACCTTGCATTCATCTACTACGACTGAATTGTTAGCAGTGGCGGTAGCGGAAGAGGATAAGACGCACTGGTTGGAGTTGTTTTCATGGTGGTTCTTCATGTCGTCGTAGTAAGACTGGGTCTTGGTCAACATCTCGATGTCGTCAGACTTAGCCTGGTGGGCGTCCAGCTCATCCAGCTCCGCCTTGGACAAGTGGTACACGATGCCAGCTCCATAGGAGTCACCTACCACGTTAACGGAGGTACGGAATCGGTCCCTGGTTTGAAAACAATACAAATGGTTGGATTAGGGGCATGGTAAAAGAGCGGGATAAGGTGATGATGTAGGAATGTTGGGAGATGTAAGGGTTTGGAGAAAGAATAACGATGAAAAAAAAAGATTTTTATTTATAATATTTTTCTGATTTAGGATTTTGTATTTCTTTTAAAAGCATTCATCAGAATGGAAGACCCTACTCACAGGAGCCAGTCGACTGCGACTAGCAGACTGATGTCCTGGGTTGGCAGCCCCACCGCGGTCAGGATCAACAACATGGTCACCAGACCGGCACTGGGAATACTGGCAGCTCCCACACTGGCCAAGGTAGCTGTTAGACTGGAGAGAAACCACATGAGTCACACTTATTCTCTCCAAAATACTAAATAATACCCATTTTCTGTATTATACAATATGGTGACTCTTTTGGTTCTGTCGAGTGCTTCATTCTAGGACAGTGAGATTAAGTCCTCTACTATTGAAGTGGGATTTGGATAAGAGTGAACAACAGGTGAACATTTAACGATGGATGTTGCATTGGAGCGGAGATGAAATGCCACGGACTGAAAGCCAAGGACTCTCTCTCCAAACAGTAGTGCACTTGAGGCTAATGGTTACACATTTTCCCACGGAATAGTTCCTGAGTGACTCCAGTAATGCAGTAAAGTATGGATGGTCTATTTAACGACAGCAAGGCTTTAAAAATTCTATGCCTGGGCAACAACTGATGATCATAGATCAAAGTAAGGAGATGGGCACTGCGTGAAACAAGGAAATGTTTGAAACCATCATCTGTTACTATAAAATCTGAACGGCGATTATGTTTAATATATACCTGACAGTAACGATCTGGCCAGCGTCTAGGTCAATGCCGTTCATCTGGGCAATGAAGATGGCAGCCACAGCTTCGTAGAGGGCTGTTCCGTCCATGTTGATGGTGGCACCGACTGGGAGAACGAAACGGGTCACTCTCTTATCAATCCCCAAGTTCTCCTCCAGGCAGCGGAAAGTGACAGGCAGTGTACCAGCACTGGGCAAGGGACCAGCCAGAGTTAAATAGTAGTTAGTTACAGAGTTGAAAACAGACAATTTGACAGTTGAACAAACATTTTTGTATGTTAAAATTATAATTATATAAAGCACTTTTCTTGACAATTTCGTGCTTTGAAAACAACATTAACAAAGCAGTATACACACATACAAGTGGAATAAATAAAAAAAAAGACAGGAAATGAGACAATGAAATGGAAAGCACAATCAATTTAAAAAGCAAAAACAATAAAAAAACTACAGGTTTATTTATTTGAATTCAGCGTCATTTGGAGCTGATAAGGTGTGCTGACCTGGAGGCAGTCCCCAGGGCCGTGATCCAGGCCTGGAAGATGCCCAGGAAGAAGGTGAAAGGGTTTTTCCTCACAATGGCAAAGTAGATGCTGGGCAGGAAGATGACTCCGTGGATGATGAGACCCACGATCACCGTCACCATGTACATCCCCAACTGCCTGGCCACCACCTCCAAGTCGTTGATGGAGATGATCTTACCACAGATCAGACAGGCGATACCGAAGGGAGAGTACCTGAGGACCGGACGGCAAAGGCGGAAGGGGGTTCAAGATAGGATGCGCGAGCGGTAGGAAAGACCGCTACCAAACACAGTGTTCGCTGTTCGCTGGGCAGACACCTCATGATGAAGGGCTATCTCAGCTGTTATTACATTGTAATAACATTTTAAGAGCTTGTTAGCGCCTGTGGTCATGTCATTACATTGTAATGTCATGACATTTACTTTAGTGGGAGCATGTTCGATTAAGGAACACGTTGGGATTCGAAACATGGAAATAAAAAGGTCATTCCAATCAATCACAAAACACTGAAATCAATGTAACTGTCAAAAGTCGATGCGGTGAGGACAGCTTTTTCTGGGTTTACAGAAGCAAATGCCATGGCCTTTGGTTTCCAGAAGCGCAAACTTCTGAGGTGTTACTGACCACATGATCATGATGACAAGCTTCATCACAATCTCATTGAGGATGCTGAAGAATTCCAGCATGAGTCTGGCCTTCTCTCCCATCTTTCCCATGCAGATGCCAAAAGCAATGAAGAAACCAATAAGACCTGCAGCACACAATCAGGAGGCTCCATCAAAACTTGGCACATCAATATGGACAGGCAGATAGCATGACTACGATATGAGGGATACATCGGATCAATATGCTAATAAGTATGCGAAATAAAACAGGTTCGCTTATGAAATCATGGAATCATTTCCTGTATGTCAGTAGAAAGATACTTAAAAAAAGTGAAGGCATGTTCTGCAAACCTGGTATTTTAACGTAGTATAGAGTATTTTGTATTGTTTTCTCTGAAATGGTTTTCTGTCTGGTGTGATAGAGAAGGAATGTAATGTACCCAGGACATTCATGCCACTTTTGAACTGCAGTGACTTCTTAATGACAAACTCAGGCTCCTTGGTGATGTTGGCCAACAGGCCTTCTACAGTGGTGGCATTGGAATCCTCCACCATCACCTTCTCCACCTTCGTGGTGACAGTCTGGATCTAAGGGGGCCAACAACAGCAAACGGTGTTGAATGGAACATGTTATACACATACAGTATATTTGAAAGATCACAACTGTAAACAAATTAAATTAGTCCAGTACAGCTAACAAGCCGACACATTTATTTAGCCACAGCTGATGAGGTGTGCTGACCTGGAGGCAGTCCCCAGTCCCTGCCTGCTCAGCCTGTTTTGTTGCAAATAAAGAATGTTTTCCCCTAAATAACCACGCGGATCCCAGCCTTATTGTAACTGTTCCGTACCTGCTGGAAGCAAGCCTGCACCAGGTTCTCGGGGAACAGGTTCCTGATGAGATCGAAGAAGGCGTCCAGGCTGGAGACCTCGTCGTTCTTCATGCCCTCGCCCAGGTTCTCCTTCAGCTTTGGGTTGCCGGGGTGGATGAGCAGCACCAGGATGACCCCCAGGACTGCAGCGATGACCGTGGTGGTCATGTAGTAAATCATAGCCCTGGTGCCCAGGCGACCGCTGGACTTGGCGTCCAGACCAGCGAGACCTGTGGCCAAAACGGGGTTTTAATCTCACGTTCGTGAGTGAACTTGAGAATCAAACATGTTGACTACATAGCGAACTGAAAAACAAAAACAAAAATATATTGTTTGAACGTGTGCAAGATGATTATCATTTCGGAATTTCCCCCGAAAGCGCTATTTGACCTGTGATTAAACTGGAAATGATCAGGGGCAGGATCAGCATCTTCAGCATCCTCATCAGGATGTCTCCCGGGAAGGCAATCACCATGACGATGTCCGGGTGGATGGGAGAAGCGACACGGAGCATGCATCCTGATACAGCACCAAGGATCACACCTTCAGGGGAGAGAAAGAGAGAGATAAAATTAGTCTGACAACATCAGTGTGCTTGAGTAGAACAATAAGAGACTCAAATACAAGATAAGGAAAAGCAACAGAGAGTAATCATGTACAGAGATACTATGCTGATGATATAATTGAGTTAATGCTGGTGCTGGTAAAAAAAAACAACTGAAAGATTATTCTAATTTGGCCATCTAATGCAGTAGTGGACCTACTATAAAGGACTACATCAGACTTCTGTTTTCTCTCCTTAAATCAGCCTTCGAAAGCTGATCCTTGATGCTTATTAATTCAACAGTAGTCTTGTCGGAGGGTCAGTACGAGAGAAGCGCCGTCTATTGCATGCTTTGAGAGTCATGGGTGGGAGAGGTAAAACTGTAACAGAGTGTGAGGGAGGTCAGCTCAAGATGGAAGAAGAAGGGATCTCTTTGAAGAGATGGGGCAAGGTGGCAAGTCAGACAGTTCTCACAGGGCCTCTGGGGAGCATCTGAGCCACCCCACCCCCTGTAGGGATGACAGGTTTTCCAGGAAATATTAAGTTAAGCGCGGCAGAGAAGAAACAACAACTGTGTGTGTGTGTGTGTGTGTGTGTGTGTGTGTGTGTGTGTGTGTATCCTATATAGCTGCATATTAAGAGAGAGACAAGAAAAAAACAAAACACGTCCTCAAGACTGAACGCAGCCACCCTCACAGTTCATAATGAACCCTGACCTAAATTCTATCACTGTCCCCACGGTCGCCATAGAAACGAGGGCCCCTCATTCTCCGAGCCCCTTCTTTTGCTCCTTACCCTGGCCCCTTCTTATACAAATCCCCTCCCCGCCTGCAGCGGCCCACAGCTAACCTCTTATCCTCTCTGCTCCATGCCCCTACGGACTGCTCTGTTCATACGGGCCCAGTGGGGGGACTGTTGTTCTGGGCTGACAAGGCTTATGCCCAGGCCTTATAACCCAGGCGTTGCTGGAGGCTGCACTTACAGTCAGCCGTGTCACTTACTTTAGCTCAGACATTTGTCAGCGGACAGGTTTAATACCAGCTGTCATCCACAAGAGCACCACGGGCAAAGGTCACAGCCCGTGAGGCTACTTGAGGCTCTGGAGACTCAAGTCCCATCCTTTCCAGTTCCCTCAAACACACTCTCAAACACACTCTCTAACACATGCTCTAACACATGCTCTAACACACTCTCCAACACACTCTCAAACACGCTCTCTAACACACCCTCTAACACCCAGATGACTGTTGGCTCTTCCTCCTGGGATGGGTTGGGACGCCTGGATCGGAACTGGTTTTCCTGTTCGAGGAAACCTATTTCTTGATATCGACTATAGCGTTAGTTGTACCAGCCCTTGTGAAAGCCCTTGTCCGTCTCCACTGAAGCACCTGCTACAGTGACGGCTAATCAATGAAGGCTTTGGCTGAGTCCCTATGGGAGCGTGTCCTCGTCATGTCACGTGGTGTGCGATGGCCACATTATGCACGCCGGCACTCACACGATCATGTGGATTTTATACATGGGCACACACTCAAATGACATAAATGTGCACGCTGGGAAAGAGATAATTTGAGGTTGTAGACGCTGGCAGAATACACATAAAACGTGCGTAGACACACGCGCGAGCAAATACACACACACACACACACACTCACAGTCATTCGTTTACATTAATTTGTAATGCAAAAGGCATAGTTCGTACACTGCCTAAGTAAATGAAAATAATTTGATTACAACAAAAGCACGGTGACCTGAATTTCGACTATAATTCAGCGTCACTGATCTCCTTTGCTCCACCATTCCAAGCAGCCCTGTCCAGAAGTTAGATGCCTTTTATTGTATTTTGTATGTCCTGCAAATGCCTATAGGAGCTTTTTCTATACAGTGTGAGAGGTGTTAGAGAGGTCGGCATGCAGTGATGCAGGAGGGAAGGTCGGGGAACATGGTCAACTGGCAACTCTTACAAAAAGAGACAGCTCAGACCTTGGTCCACTGCAAGGGTCAGAGACAGAGCTGTGTAACAGCACAGCTGGAAGGTGTTTGGAACTGACTAATCTATGGCCAGTGATTTTATTAAGCCTATATTTTACTCATGCCATGCTTTCACTGTCTCAACAGCAAGACATGAACCTGAAAAAAGAACAAGACAAAACAAAAATAAAATAAAAAAAAATAATAAAAATAAAAAGAATAAATACACAGAAAACAACAAAAGACAAAAGAAAACAAACAAACAAAAAAAACCTAATAAAACAAAAACGAAAAAATGAAAAGACAAAGAAATCGAACAAAAAGAGGCGAATCAAGGTGTGGAAATTATGTCACTAACCCAGAATTGTCAGCGTGAGCAGTAGGTTCTTGCACAGCTTGGAGCAGAGCACGGCACACTTGGACCTGGGCCTGGCCTCGATGGGCTCCAGGTGGCTCTCGTGCATCCTCACCTCCACTTGCTTAGGCATGCTGTTGGCACTGGGACAGAGAGACACAAACAGACAGAGGGGAGGGCACATTACCGACTGACACATCTCGTATTCTCTCTTCAGAGGGTGACGTAACTCAACGGCCATTAAACCCAGCGCGTACTTAGTGATAAACAATTACCATGTGATCACATTCTGTCGTCAAGCTATACAGTGAGCGTGAGAAGGGACTCTGGATTACGTTGACGTTTTGGTAAGAACCCAACAAAGAGCGGCTCTAAATGTACATCAAAAGGCAGCGCAAAGCTTCTGCCATCGGGGGCTTTAGAAAGTACAGGTCATACTTTAAGCGCACGCTGGATCCTCGGGAGTTAAGTGTGCTGTCGAGCATGCCGTCACGTCAACACTCTCCAGGGTTTCCATGACAACGAGGAGATGGTGTAGAGACCATTGGCCACCGAACGAGAATGGCTGATAATAACGCAGATGTCTCTGGCAGCAGTCTTTGGATGAAGGAAGGCTCCACCAATCCGTGAGCTCACAACAGATGTTCTCTTAACAGTTGTTTTTTTATTGAAACTTGTGATGTGCCACATAATAGTGGCACAACCATTATATGAGCTGTGTCTTTATGTGGACAAGTCCATAGTTTTTTTGGTTGACTTTCCAATTTAAAAAAAGATGTTCTTTCTAGTGGCACATGTGACTAAATCGGGATGAGCAGATCATGGTTGACCATTCAGGGAAGGAGGAGAGCATTTCATATTATGTCATAAGATATGCTTCCCATGGTTGCAATTAACAGCTTTGTGTTGGTACAATGACACGTTCAGATTATATATTTCAGGCACTAATGTATATGTCATTTAATTTAAGGAGATTGAAAAATAATCCTGCACTAAACAGAACTGATTTTCTTATGGTTTAAAACCCTTCTGAAAAATAACCAGACTCTTCTGCAAACCCAAATAATCTGCTTGTCAGATGTAGAATCAGGATTAATGCCTTCAATATGGTCCCTAACCTAGGTTAGCCCACACACACACACACACACACACACACACACACACACACACACACACACACACACACACACACACACACACACACACACACACACACACGCACACACACACATTGTACTGAACAGAGACACACGCACACATTAACAAACACCTCCTGGGAATCCTCATGATGGCTCTTAGGGCATTGAGCAGACAAAGTGAAGAAGAGAGACAGATGGAGAGAGAGAGAGAGAGAGAGAGAGAGAGAGAGAGAAGCAGGGAGGTGAGTCAGACGCATTGAGGGCAATTCGTAGATGAGGAAAATTCCACAAAAGGAACTGAACACATACCAACGTTTAGCCCCTCTCTCTACTTATTCTTTTCCTGTTCATCACAAAACCTTCGCTCTTTTGCATGTGCAATGATCAATGGAACGGAGGGGGGACGGAAAGGGTTATCAAAGCATTTGATCCCTCCTTCTCATTCCACCACGGAAGACATTTATCAAATCTTTCTGTTTTCTTTCCATTTTGACATTTTCTCCGTGTCACACTTGCATAAGGGGTGAACAGAGAACCTCATGGGTCAGTTCAATCTGATCATGAAAGCCAGGGTCAAGGAAAAAAAAGACAAAACAAAAATAAAGGGCAAACCAAGTGATAAGAATAAATGTGTCAGTGAATCTAACCTTTTCCTCTACCCCTGGGGTGAGCACTATTCACAACAGTCCTTCTCAACAGCGCCTGCAATGGTTTTATCCCTGAACCCCTTCAATATGGAAGTGAAAGACGTTCATATATTAATAATCCTCTGTCAAGCCTTTTACAAGAGGAGAAAATGTTCCATAAGCTGCTCTTTTTAGTTATTTCTGTGCGTGTGTTGCATAACAAGTCACTATTAATTGGACACACACACGCACACACACACGCACACACACACAGCACACACACACAGCACACAGCCTGTGAATGGAACACGGAGAAAGGGCGAACAGTAGCGCTCTCTCGATAATGACGCGTTTGAAGTTTGACTACGGGAAGACCACCTGGACAGTCTCCAGACTCACAGATGGAGGCCCCCCTATACCTCCCTGCTAGTCGTTTCATACCAATGTACCACAGAAGAAACAAAGCACACACGAATAAAACCCTACACAGTCACACTGCCTAGCTGCTCTCTCTCTCTCTCTCTCGATTACGAAGGAAAACAGCATTCAATGGAAAAGCTCAGGAAATGAAATTAAAAACCACCATATGTCCACAAAAAAATCCAATTTTATGAGACCAATGACGGTTGTTAATTGAATTTCCCCCTTTTCTCTCTTTTGGTTATTATTAGCCACCGAGTGAGAGGAGGCTGGGAAGAGAAATGGGAGGAAATTACTTGCCCATGATTAACTGTGAATGACATTTACATTAGTTCTCCTGCAAGAGCCGATAATAGTTAAGAGCTCAAAATTGTGTGTGGCGTCACATTCGAGAAGCTATTTTGGGGCATCTCATGACACTTTTACACATTTTACCTATTTTTCTCTCTCTCCTTCTCACTTAATCCTTTGACACCCCCCCCCCCCCCCTCCCTCCCGCCCCCTACCCCTCCACCCCATCATTTGAGATTCTCACCTCTATTTCTCTATCACACTTTGGTGCACGTCCACACCCACTCTCATCCGTAGAAACTCCGTCACATACCGACACACACACACACACACACACACAAACACACACACACACACAGACAGCCAGAAAACTATCTGCTCTCTTTAATGGGATCGTCTCCTAAAGCTGTTAATCTTAGATCAGTGCTGGCTGGGAGTAATTGAATTGCGAGGCAGCACACGCTGCCAAAGCTATGCAGTTGTCAGTGAGACACCGACTGTCAGGAACCCGTGTCCCCTTCACCGACACAAAGTCAACGAACGTCTTCATCAAACCTCAACAGCATTCACAATTAGTTCTTAAAGACACATTTTTTAACATCGTGTGCTAATCTTGCGAAAATTCACCTTTCGCGTCAATCATCAGTACAACAACTATTTAAAAACGTCAATTTACACAGGAGTGCAAAAGAAATGTACTGTGCAATACTCACTTCATTGCTGTTGCAGCCGAGGTGACAGCTATCGATCTATGCACGTGAACCAGGGTGAAATCCTTTAAGAGGGAGCCAGCCAAGGTAACACAGGGTGCCTGATCACAGCTGCGCCATCAAACGCTGCTAGCAGGGACGTTGACGGCCACGCTTTCCCCCCCCCTACTCCGACACGTGAAGCCTCTGACAGCTGGGGCTGCAGGCACCAGACCTCCCGGTGCCGCTGTTCACTGTGCCGGCAGCTCTCGCTTATCATCCACAAGGGTGGGCCGAGTCGCAGCGCAGCCCACTCCACTCCACACCACCCAGCTACAGCCAAAGCATTCCCCAGGCAGCCTCAAAAGTCAGCGCCAACGTCGGCTCGGAAGGAGTGGACAGCACTTTTTTCGAGGAAGTTTTTCACGCAGTCACAAAAGAGCATCCACACCCCCCCACACCCACACCCACACACCCACAATCTGCTGAGGCGTAAAAGGAGGAGTCAACAGCGCAGCATAAGAGTGAAAATCTCCCCGGAGTCCCTCCATTCGCTGGGGAATGTAATCCCACCCCGAGAGCACACTCGGAGAACACTCCAGCTCAATTGGGACGGGGGTTTGGTGGGGGGGTTGGAATGGAATGGGGTTGACCATTCCTAGCAGAGCTGATGGAGATGATGCTTGCTAATGGCCACACTAGTGCTACTGTAAGCCTTGCCCTTTGTTGAGGGGTGGGTGGATGCTGGGACAGGGACGGGGGGAGGGGGGGGGGGGGTTGGATAACAAGAGTTTAGCTTCACTCATGCTGACGTCCAGGGGCCTTGATCTGATCCTGATGGACAGAGGACGGGAGGGTAACGCTTAGCGTCTCGCCACTACATCACCCTCCCTCCAAACGTCAAGCAGGACCACCACGGCCTCCAAGAACCGCTCACCCACGGTTGGATGAGGTCACCGTGGCTAAACGGGGGAGGGGGGCGGGTGGGGGGGGGGGGGGGGGGTTATCTAGCCGTAAGCACAGATGGGTAGATGAACCCATTCCAGAGGGGTTGGATCCAATGCCGCCATGATGGACTGGTCCCATGTACAGCCTATCTGACAGAGCACTTAAATCGCGTGCAAAAACTTTCCCAAAGTATCCACTTCACAACTATCCAATCACACCTCGCGACACACATGACATTCACGTGTTCACCTAGTGGGACTTAGCATGCTCTCCCAAATCATTTCCCCTATGGAGTTAAGGTTCCGCTGAAGGAGGAGAACCAGATGAAGAGGTGGAGAGAGTCCGAGTGGCCAGTCATTAATCAGGACGGCCTCCCTCTGCCTCTCCCACCGCCTCCTCGTTGCATGAGACCTCACAATGTATGGAGCACGATCACATCATCCCAACCAGAGGCCAACGTTTCGGAAGGCTTTTTTCCTCTCCCTAAACACACGTTCGACGGGAAAACAAAAGCCGGAGGAATGTTGACCCTGTCATGCTGTCATGAGAAACCCCTCATGCTAGCTCCCTGGACAAACGGTAGAGTGTCAGAGAGAGCTCCCCGGATCGAGGCCCCCCCCCCCCCCCCCCTGGGGGGGACGAGAGAGGAGAGGTGGGGGTTTGTAAGGAGGGGAGAGGCGCGGGGGATACTAGAAGAGATTGGGGGGGGGGGGGGGGGTATCGGGGTCACTTCAACACCTCCATGCCAACATTGGGGCCCAGCGAGGAGGGGGGTGGGGGTTGGCGGGGGCGAGGGCGGAGGCAGCCGTCCCTGCTCTTGGCGAGGGCCATGTGAAGCTCCCCGCTTCCTCTCTCGTCCCTCTGAGGGGCCCTTTTGTCTCACACGCTAACAGCGGCGGTGGCCCCAACTGGCCTGGCCAAGCGCTGGCTCCAAGCAGGCAGGGCCCAGAGGGGGGTTGGGGGGGGGGAGTGGGCATGTCCAGAATGCCAGTCCATTCAGGCCGCTGATGTCATGGCTGTGCCCACCGTGGGAGAGCGGTAGAGGGGCCGGGGTGCCCCTTTCTCTCCCCCCCACCCTCCCCACCCATCCACAGTCTCTTTTTCCGGGATGAATGAATCTTTCAAAAGCGGCAGCCCATTGTATCCCATAATCGACGGCGATTATCCCGATTTTATGCTGCCTTCCCGGGGCGAGGAGGTTCCCTGAGTGCCGGCTTTGAGAGCCTCCGCGATGCAGCGAAGGCCTAGAGGGGTTGTCGTAGCAACGCACCGCGGCTTAGAGAGAGGAACAAGAAGGGGACAGAGGAAGCTCACTGCCTCACACACACACACACACACACACACACGAAACACACACACACACACACAGACCCTCAAACAAAACACACCAACGCACAGACACACACACACACCTCAGGAACGCAGCACACTCAAAGGCAGGGTAAATCTTAATAGATTAACAAAGCAGGAGACAACTTAGATTCTCTATCTCACCCAAAGGAAATGAGACCTCAAAGCCCAATGAGTAATAGAGCCATCAAACACACAGCAAGACTAACTACACAGGAAGTGTCCCCAACAGCTCTGGAAAACCCACAGCAGCTTAACTAGCACTTTCCCACACTCACAAAGTTCCCCAAAGCACAATTCAATTTAGCAAATACTGTCGCGGGGCAATTATCACCGAGGCCAACGGAACACCTCACATCAATCCGAGTGCCCTGCGCACCCACTGGCAGACGTACGTACAGCACGATCACCCCCTTTCACTTCCAAACCGGCTGCCCTCACTTGCACGGTGCTGCTGGGCATTGGGGATGTGCGTATCAGCACGCAGAGAGAGAGAGACAGAGAGAGACAGAGAGAGACAGAGACAGAGAGAGAGAGTGAGAGAGAGAGAGAGAGAGAGAGAGAAACGTGAAGGGGACCGAGGTTTCCCACTGCTCTCCCGAGGGGCCCCTCCTCCTCACAAGCAGTGCATCACAATGCGCCGCGAGGTGAAGACCAACTGGAGACGAGCCAGGCTCCGGATATCTCGGGGGCCCCTTCCAGGGCCCCTACATCCACTTGCCATGCAGTGGGAAGAGACGGGATCGCACACACTCGCTTCCTGGGTGCCGTGTTAAAAAAAAACAAAAAAAGACAAAACATCCCGGTTCGTTCTCCACTCGCTCGGCAAACACTGGAGAACGTGCCCTGCATAGGGAGAGGGACATAGACGTTGCAGTGTGAAGAGAAAAAAGGGAACTTTGTGGCCGATGGCCTCTCGCTTATAGATTCCTAGAAGGGCGTGGCGATGAATGCATTTGGTGATATGATTTGTTACGTTTGGGGAAGATACGCACAATACTGTTTGCCCAGTGGGTGTTGATCTTTCCTGAATGAGATTCGCCTGTGAAGACGCGCCGCAATGGGTCTCACTCCCATCTTGCTTGGGAGTTCAAAGTTTTCACATGCACAGTAAATAGGCATTCACTATAACTCGGCCAACTACTTCACCGTAACAAAATTGTTGTTATGAAATCTACTGATATGTTTTTTGTGATTAACATGATCTTCATGTTGATTTAAAAAAATTATAATAATAAAGACAACAAAATTCCGCATTTACAACCGCATCAATGTACGTGACCAAAATAATAATATTGCAATATCATTCCAATCGTTCCAATGTTGTCTAGCGGAAACCACACATTATTGAGGAGTTACTCCATCTGTATGGAAGGTCGATTCCTAGTACAGTTCAGCTCACAAACATAGAGACTGTACTACAGGTAGGCTGACGGAGAGACCTGAGGACCCAGGCAGGCTGACTACGTAAGACGGTGAGACTTTGAGAGAGTGAAGCAGGGCAGGTGCTGGTCACAGCCGGCCATTCGACCCGCCACTCGGTGTGAACCTGACTCTCCTCTGTGGCAGGGGTCGCTGTTGTCCAAGCTGTGTGTGTCAGTCAGTGCACCATCCCCCTGGATCCAATGACAGTCCACTCAGGCCCACACAGGACGCCCAGGCCACACAAACACACACACACACACACACACACACACACACACACACACACACAAAAACTCTCTCATACAATTCCTAATGAGTGAAAGGGGAGTTGTTGTCAAACGCTCCACTGTCCTGCTGGTGTGGCCTACATCTCCAGCCTTCCATAACACACAGCAGGGTAGCAAAACTATCTACCTGTACTGTACATTCAGGAATCTCCTCGTATGCGTCAAATATCGCCCCCCTTATCGCCGGGACCCGGCACGCCACACGGGTGGTCTGGCTACATTTCCGTCGTGATGCCGCGACGTGAAATACTGTAAAGCCATTGTGCGCTCGCTCGCCATTGTCCAAGGCTGTGTTTCATAACAACAACAACAACGCGGGGACCCATCGGTGTCCCTGGAAACGCATGACTGACCCCTACGTGGCGCTTCAGAGTCCCCCCCCCCCCCCGCGCCTCCTCCTCTCTCCTTTGGTGCGGCCCAACCTTTGTGTCCGTAATGAGGCGCTGATTAGAGAGGCCTCTGGGAGCCTAGGACGGAGGGATGCATGGGTCTGAGGACTCGAGTCCATCGCAATTACGCCCTGGCGGGCCCCATTAGGGCGGCCGGTGGCTGTCAGCGGGGCTGATTCCTATTCATCTGGACCGTATTATTAGAGAGAGAAAGAGAGAGAGAGAGAGAGAGAGAGAGAGAGAGAGAGAGAGAGAGAGAGAGAGAGAGAGAGAGAGAGAGAGAGAGAGAGAGAGAGAGAGAGAGAGAGAGAGAGAGAGAGAGAGAGTGAGAGAGAGAGCGGGAGGTGAGTGAGTAGGCTACAAGGAAAGGACCGCGGTGGGCCATACCCTCCCTGGGGAGAGACAGTGGGAAAACACTTGGTTCCACTCTGTCCAAGCTTTCTGTACTCTCTCTCTCTCTCTCTCTCTCTCTCTCTCTCTTTCTCTCTCTCTCTCTCTCTCTCTCCTTCTCCCTTTCTGTTTCTCTCTGTCTGTTTCTCTCTCCCCCTCTCTCCCTTTCTGTCTCGCTCATTCTACTCTTTGTGATACCTTTCTTTTCTATTTGTCTATCTCTCTCTCTCTCAGTAGCTCTTATTACTGAGTGTATACAGAACTTTGGTTACTCTATCTATTGCCAATATCTCCTATCCCCAAGCCCCCCCCACCTCCTATCTACCTCCCATTAGCAACCTCCCTCTCTATGCCTCTGTTCTCCACATCTCTCACGCGTCTCCCATTTACACTCTTTTAGTACTGGGATGCTGGCCGCCGTGCTTTTTGTCAGGCTCTGACAAAGCCACCAAGGGGATTTGGTTTCTGGCTGTCCAACCAACCCCATCTCCATTGATCTCTCTCTCACTCGCACTCTCTCTCTCTCTCTCTCTCTCTCTCTCTCTCTCTCTCTCTCTCTCTCTCTCTCTCTCTCTCTCTCTCTCTCTCTCTCTCTCTCTCTCTCTCTCTCTCTCTCTCTCTCTCTCTCTCTCTCTATAACGTGGAGGAAAGTGCCTCTGATTAAAAAGGTCATTACGGCAAAGAAGATAATATGTGATCTGGGGAGATTTCCCAGATCCTTCACGGGGACGCACGTCGACCGTGCACGTCCACTACCTGTGTGTCTCCCGTCACTGGGGTCTCTTTCCTCACGCCAGCTGAAGACGTGGCAGGCCGGCTATCGTTAGCCACGGCGCATCTGTTTAACAGGCCCGGCTGTAGAGAACGGAGCTGCCTTTTCATGGCGGCGGTCCGATTCTCTCAGGAGCTCATTAAATCATCCAGCCAGCGATACCCACCCAGCGCTGCACCCACTGCTGCACCCGCCACAATGCACAGAAAGAGAGAGAGGGAAGGAGAAATAGAGAGAACAAGACAGGAGGAGGAGGGAGGGAGGGGGGTAGCACTGTAAAGGGAGGGGTGTAGAAACAAAGAGGGAAAGTCAAGTGATAGCTGGCAGAGAAGAAAAGAGCATAGGGGGATGGACGGAGGATCAAACAAGGCAAGGTATGCATGACGTAAGAGGAAGCGAGACAAAGAAAGAGGGAAGAAGAGAAAGAAAGAGCATGAAACAAGAAACAGCAGAGGTGGGGATGGGGAAGAGGAGTGTGAACGACACAGATGAACTGACACAAAAAATGTATTGAAATACAGACTGAAGTTAGACTGCCTATTTTGTGGTAGTGGTGGGTTGTGTGTCTGTGTGTGTGTGTGTGTGTGTGTGTGTGTGTGTGTGTATTGCGTGTGTGTGTGTGTGGGTGAGAGAGAGAGCGGGTATGGGGGGAGGTTATGGTCTGTGATCTGGTTACATCTGTAAGTCAACGATAACATCTGCGTGCAGAGGGCTTACCCCGTGAAATACGATGTTACGCATAGAAAACAATTTGTGGTTCACCCGTCACTACACTCACCTGCCACACTCGCTCGTGGAATGGATAAAGACATCACGTCTACCGCCCCTCCCCCGACTCCGTACTCCTCCTTATCTCTTTCACACACGCAAACACACACACACACACACACACACACACACACAAACACACCAGATAGTACCAGCAGCATGGCTGAATCTCTTTCCCTCCACAGCGTCAGTGAGGCAGGGTGAAGGGGGACACAGTCTCGCTCTGGATTGACCAATAAGAGGACTTAGGAGGACAGACGCCGTGGTCTCTCACTAATTAAACACTCGGGCCTCCAGGGACTCACTCAGTCAGTGGATGAGACCCAGCTCTGCTCTGCGCTCTTCTCCTCTCCTCTCATCACCCTGACAGCTAGCCAGCGAGGACGTTCATCGACACAAACTCAGACTAACACTGTGTCTCATACTGCAGAACGGCAGAGTCTCTCTGTATTTGGCTCAGCCGTCAGTGAAACCAAGCCACTGTCACAAAACCAGCTGTTATCTGTAAACACACTTCAGTTCAAATCTGAAAACACGACCGACTGAATACGACGGTTGTCTCCCATTACTTTGGAGATGTGTAAAGAAGCGCCATATGGAAAGGACGGGCTGTAAACCACGCAACGCTCATTAAGGCCCAAAGCAAACGACTTCACGTGATTTACGCCAATAGCGTGTCTTTCATGTCGCTTTGCAAACTCATCCTTAGCCTGTAAGGGAAATTTTGGCATCCTCGCGGATGTTCAAGCCTAAGCTGGTGTTCCAATGTGGGGGGAAGGGTCAGAGTGAAGACCAGGTCACGAAAGAGACAGTGTGTGCCTTTTGGAGACACCAAAGGCTAAAGTTTTGTGTCTTAGACATAACATAAAATCTCTACGTGTCCCCTTGTAAGTTTCCTTATTAAAGCTGATTACGTCCATTGCCCTCCACCTTGACCAATCGAATGATTGTTGATCTTAGACCAAAATCCCCTTTTTTTTATAAAATTTCCCTTACAAGCCCCTTAAGGAGGGTGGCTGAAATCGACGGACTGGAGGTCCACCGTGTGTGGCTATCCCATTCACGAGGGTCCCTGGCTGTCACCGTGTTTCTGTTCAGGGCTGGTTGGAGGAGTGCAGGCTGAAGGATAGCCTGTTGGGTTCCGCTGGGAGAGCTATCAGGGAGGCAGGGGAGAGAGTGACAGAACTGTCAGCGCCGTAGCAACACTCATCTCAATGATCACCTTTGGAACGGAGGCTGTCGTGGCCACGTCAGCTCACGAGCCTCAGCTAAACTTCTCCTCTGTCAGCCTATCTGTCTTTTTCTCTTTCTCCCTCCATACACACACACAAACTGACACACACACACACACACACACACACACACACACACACACACACACACACACACACACACACACACACACACACACACACACTGAACCATGTGTAGCTTTACAGACACAAAAGCTTGATGTATCCCGTTGGCCTGCCCAGAGTGAAGCTTCATCACTTATGCATGTGTTACCACTGACAGTGGACTTTCTCAGCAGAAGCAAAGATCCTGCCGGCCACATATCTGGAGCACTGGACTGGTATCTAGGCAAACAAGTGTTCAGCATACTAATAAAGCTTTTCATTTGGGACAGAGAAAGAAGAAGAAAAAAACAGGGTTCTACTTTGGAGCGAGACCAAATGTCAGCCAAGCGGATCACCCAGGGACTCAGAATCAAACAAAAAAGCTATTGAAACAACTATTTGATACACATCAAAAGTAAAAATGTACCACAGGTGAAAAAGCTATACAATTAACACGGTATAAAATTGCCCTGAGCTGGCAGTAGGTATAAGAGAATAAGTTATTCAACTTTACATGCAGAGTCGACTGACTCTACATTTACAGCACCGCAAGGACTGACGCTGTCCTTTCAGAACCCCTATATACGGACGCTGTTCCTTCAGTACCACTCGTAAAAACTAGGACTGGGTAACTTTCAATTGTTTTTTTTTCCCCTGAAGCAGTTACAAAATAATTGAAAGCGTGGCCTGTTGAGAGACTACTGATGTCTCGCGTCTAATGCCTCCAGAGGGCAGCCGGAGCTCCCTCCATTGTTTTCCTTACTGTAGTTATTCGCGGCATACTTTGTCAAACTATGTAAATATTATTTCAGCCTAGCGCAGCACCGGAATTTCGTTGTAATTCCGTGTGTTAGCGCACTGCTTTTCCTTCTGCCTAATAATGAAAACATCCATACAACCAGTTCGGGTCATTCATATTCAATTATGTTCAAAGCGCAGCTGTATTTTCAGCGCATTGCCAGTGACAACTCTTTGATTGTGGCTCAAAGCCTAATTACTAGAGCTCGCACTAGGGCTGGTCGTCGAGCGGTAAAATCCTCCAGTGGAGATTCACAGCACAAAAGCAGAAATTCCCCAAAATCCATTAGACCCTGGTAATCCCTTTTCTACAAGAGAAAACATAGGAGTCCCTGCACTGGAGTATAAGTACTATATCTCCATCTAGCGTGGCATTAGTAAGACGATTTGGATAAAATCGTTTGTTGACTTCACTGTCCCAGCCAACATGTACATGTGGGGAATGTAAAAAATGGATTCTAGGTGGGCTGATTTATGGGTCCCAAATGTGCTACTCCTGGTTTCCACAGATCATCCACGTGTTTGCCCAAATGGCTCATGAGTGGGTTCCAACCAAGGTAGTGATGGGTCCCAGCTAATCTGCCCATTTTGAGCCTGTGTGACTTTTACCCGCAAGCGACCCACCCAATGCCCACAGTTTACCCACACAGGTGTGACTGTGTGTAGCCCAGTTGGTTAACCCACGTGCATCCCACATGAAATGTCTGTATTGAGCCCATGCCCATATAATTCCCATGAGGCCCATGCAAATTCCACATGCGGAACCATATTTGTATGTTGGCTGGGGTAATGCACGGCAAGACACACCCAACATATATTTTGTGAATTCCGCAACTTGTTTGACCATGTTGCAAAATCGAGTTATATCTGGTGAGCAGATATAGAGTAGAGAGAGAGAAAGGGTAAATTAGGATGAGTAAGGAAACCGTGCGCAGAAAGTGGGACGGGGAGTTGGACGGAGGGATGGATGGATAGATACACATGAATGTAGTTCTTAATTAACCAGTGCATGGTGTAGTGAGCCAAAAAAGAACCCTAACAAAACCCCCTCTTTGTTAGTCAGCCATTGAGGCGAGGCTCTCCTGGAACACGCCACCACTACTAGAATAATGGGGCACTTTAGAGGCCTCCAAGTTAGTTCACAGGACCCAGAACTGGGAGACCGCAAGCACTGGGTTTAGGGAAGAGGGTTGGGGTTTGTGTGTGTGTGTGTGTGTGTGTGTGTGTGTGTGTGTGTGTGTGTGTGTGTGTGTGTGTGTGTGTGTGTGTAAGGGGTCGGGGTTAATTGTTTCCTCCGTTTTTTGTTTTTGTACTCCCCCCCCCTTACCGCTCTATCTCTCTCTCTCTCCCTTTCTCCCCTTCAGCTCTGAAAGGGGGGCAGACAAACCCGCGGTGAAGGGGATTGTTGTGTTCCACTGGACAAGCCCTGAGGTAAACAGCTCCAGTGGGTACAGTCCAGGGGCTCGGCTCGGGATTGGCTAAGGGATGGGGAGCAGGGCTTAAGCAGAGAGAGCGGATTGGCTAGGGGGCAGCCGTGTGGGAGGGCAGTGGCACACTCGAGGTTTGGGGAGGGGGCGGGGTGGCGGCGGGGTGGCGGGGGAGACACGGTTAGAGGTATAAGAGGTTAGGGTGACAGATAGAGAGAGAGAAGGGGTGGGGGGTGGGGGATGAAGGGAGGTATTCCGGAAAGAGAGGGAGCTGGGCGCAGGGGGGTGTCGAGGCTACTTTTCAGAGGGCGGCCATTGTTGCTTGGCGCTGAAGTTCTCATGCATGCCCCCCCCCTTTTTTGGCTCCCGCGGTGTCTGAAAGTGATGGAACTCTCCGCGATTAAGCGGGACAAGTGGCAGGTCCGCTCCGCGCTCCCACAGCTTGGGCTATTTACATACTCAAGAGGGACATTAATGCCGGCCGATCTCCTCAAGCTGAACAAAGCAGCACGCAAACCGAGCCTCTGAGGCCCATTATGCCACCACATTTCAGGATTCTGGGCCGAACACCTAAAAAAAACGGGTAGAGGAAGAGGAAGGAGAGGGAGATGAGAGGAAGGGAGGGGGCGGCGGGAAACGGGAGACACAGAGATAAGTGTTTCCCTCTTCCCCGCTCCTTTAGAAAACAGACGCTGAGAGGGGCCTCCAAAGATGGACCTGTTGTAATGGCGTCCCTTTAAACAGAGTACAGAGGCAACCTTTCGCTTGTCGGCTTTACAACGGCTCTCATCATTCCGCACACTTTCTCCCCGTTTCATTCATTATTATTCCTTCATTCATATGCAACGGCTTAGGAGGGTCCCTCATTCCGCGAACCAAATATGTGCACTTTAACGTATACAATAGACACGGAGTGAATAATGTTTCAACGTTCAATAGATTCAATGTGAGGGAACTGTGACAGCCTGAAATGACAAAGGCAGAGGAAC
>JAPMUY010010724.1:47500-97500 GCA_026901105.3 Galaxias olidus
GGTTGAAAAAGAATTGGGATAAACAGTTTCACTACCCATAAAAGTCTTGGTTATAGAAACAAAATGCCAAAGAGAGTGTGGAATGAAATCCCCTTTTTACCTAGATGCATTTATGTCTCAAACGACTGTTGTTGTTGGTCTGATTCTCACAGATTAGGGACTGATGTTTATGGATTATGCTGCAAAATGTTGGACAACTATAGTCAAATAAAAGTTCAACAGTGTGCAAACGAGTGTATAGTTTTAGTAGTAATCATACAGAATCATTAGAACGATAAACCTACAATCAGCAAATACAATGAACCATTAAATCATCCCATCAAATTGCACACTGCTCAATTATAATTATTAAATTATATTATTCATATCATAATTTTCAATGAATATCATGCCTAGGCTAAGGTAATGTCCTGTTAAGATCGGAATTCACGTTCTTCTGTTGACATGGGTAGCATTGTAAAAAAAAAAAAAAAAAAGCAAGTTACCTTTGATGACAACCACGAAGTAATTGAAGGAAAATAAGTTTTGGTCTGCTCTCTTCACGGTGTCTGTCTCATCCACTTCAGAGATGGTCAACACTAAAATGCAGAGCCTTCAATGCGTCCAGGGCAGGAGCGAGCGCACCGAACCAAACAGACGGATTTCTATCACAGTAATCCGTGGAGCCCCGCGTCGAACAATCCCACAGAATGAGCTCTACCTCACTTAGCTCCTTCGAGCTTTCACTCCCCCACCCCCTCCGCCTGTTTTACCCTCTTTTGTCTCAACACAGCTATGGAATACCGATTCTCGTTGGTTGAAGACATAATTCCAACGCCCCACGAGTAAATTTTTAACACCTTTATTACCTCTAGACTTACATGCCACTCATTTGCTAACACTTATATAACTTAGAGGTTGCAAAACTGGTGAGGATGGCGAAGATACGGATGGTGATAAAAGTGATCAATATTAGTCATTTGTTAATTTCCCAGGACCCAATTTTCTGTCCGAGTTAAGAGGAGAAAGTGGACACCAACAGTCCGAAAGAGACCCATAAACAATATTTTAGTGGTGCATGGTCTGAATCTTACGGTAATACAGTTGACAGTTGAAAATAAAGGTCAACCAAGCGTTTACGCTAACAGACATCTCTTCCCAACTCCCCTTTCCGCTTTTAGAAAACCCGTTACAATGGCGGCAACCATATGTCTAGGGAAACATGGAAACGTGAAAAATCAAGTTTCTGCAAGCTTGTGCAAATACTTCAGGGCATGTTTTAGTCCTTTCCAATACTTTGGAATGCTGTCTGCCCACTTGTCTTTAGATCACACAACCAGCAGACTCGTTTAAATCTTTCTTAGCCAAGCTGTCTATTGGCAGTTTTTAGAACATCAAGCACTTGTCTATATTTTGAGTTTGTAAGGCAGCAAACGTTTCTTTTTGCCTAACTTTGACAGTAGGTCAGCTCGTATGTGTAAAATATGAGTATAATATGCGTGTACACTCAAGTGGGTGCCACTTGAAGCCCACTCCCACAGACTACTGGAGTCTCAGGTGTTCACCGGCTGGGCTCTGATTGGGCTTCATTGGCCCGTCTAAAGAGAAGAGATTGCATTGGCCCATCTTCATTTTCTTAATCTAGTCAACGTCACACTGAGGCCATTGCCGCCTGATCCCTGGTAGTGCCCTCATAGAGCCTCATGTCAGGCGCTCTGTGGACTGCTCCCTCCCGGTCTGTGGCGTTACTTTAGCATTGAACCATAACTTTGTTCATATTTCTCTGAAAAGAAAGCGTATACAGTAAAATGGTAATTTAATGTCTATTTTAGGTTGCCTCCGCCATCACCACAGCAGCATGGCTCGATATGTAAGCTTGCCGTTTAGTTTATGGTGGACACTCACACAAATTCTCAAGAAGACTGGAAATTGATGTATGCATGTTGATTTAAACATGGAGGAGGATATTGTGTATTTGTGTAATGCCATGTGTGGAGGACAGGCAGCGAGGAGGGTAATTTGCGGCTATATTCATGACTCAATAATGAAGCCCTGAACCTAATGGGTTTGGACCAGTGGCAGTGGCCTCCCAGGAGCAATAAGGGAAGCAGTGACTTCGTCCCCTTGGGCATTGGAGCGTGATAAAAGCCACCAGATCTATGCTACAGGAATCTTCCCAGGGACAGAAACCGGTGAAAGGCGTTTACGCTCTGTATTGAATCACACACCAACCCTTACATCTTCAGAAGAGAGGTGTGTAGGTCTGCCATTACCGGTAACGGCCGCCTCTCCAAATGTCCAACAAGGACCCCTCGAAGAAAATTACAATGGAGGAACAGGACCGCAGAGAAAACGCTGGCTATACTAAAATTAGTGGACTTTTGATAGCTGAATGATTGCAGTTTTTAAAGGTGCTGATCAATTTTGTGCGGCCAAAATTGTGCCCGTTTCCATCCCCCCTTTTAAGCTGTCTTCGAATGAATAGCACTGCATCTGTAGCTGGTGTTTATGGCTGAGGTAGGCTTTCACATGTCACTGACAGCCCCCAGGCTCTCGCAGTAGCACAAGCAGCTATAAGATCTCGGGTTTACCAGAAATCATTATGTGCTTTCAATGGCAGGAAAATATAGAGAGCCGCAATAAATCACACGCGCCTTGGTGACCTAGGTCAAAGGTCTGCATATGCATGAGGGATGTAAAGGAGCCACATCCAGGGTCTCTGTACAGTACAACGCAAATGCTGTGGAGTTATGCCCGTGTGTGTTGTGAAGTGCTGTCATTTCGGGTTGTATGTGTGTGTGCGTCAATTTGTGTGCTACGCACATGCATGGGCATGTGCATGCTATAAACTACATCATGTTTGTGCATGTGTGTGTGTGGGGGGAGGGGGGTTGGGGTTCTATGGCCATAAGGAGAAGGCTATGCCTGTGGTTTACATGCAGAGCTGTGAGTGAACCCTGTGCTGTGGTCGCTGCTGCCTAAAGCGGATCATCACGATGCATAGGTTTGGACGGGCCTCGGTCAGGGTTGAGCAGGGTGGTTGAGTTACAGAGAACAATTGGGTAACCAAGGGCATGCGGGGGGGGGGGGGCTTTGGGATGTGATGAACCCCCCCCACCCCCCCACGGCACCTGACAGGTTAAATGTAAATGAGGATCCACTGGACACATTGTGGAACCCCGAGGCCGTCGGAGCAGCGCTCCCCGCGTTGCTGCCGTGACAACGGGATGGTGAGCCATCTCTCGGCCGTTCCGGTTACCTCACCCTGAAGGTTGAACCAATGGGAGCTGCTGCGTGTCGAGCCTCGGGCGCCAAGACGGTGAGTCAGGGCGAATCTCTCCTCTCCTCTCTCCCATGGTAAAGAACACGCACCGCTGGGGCCCGTCGCTGTATGGGGCTGCCAGGGACTAGCAGACCGACTGGGAGGCCTCCCTGAGACCCGGACACGCTGTGTGGCTCCGCTGTTAAGTGGTTTGCCCCTCCGCCTCTCCAGTACAGAGCCACACACAGCTCTCATCCCAGAACTTCCTGGGTATTGTCTGGTCGCTTTCCACGGGACTGGTGGCTAGTTCCCAGCGAGTCTGCTCCTGGGGTAAGTGGTGGCGCTCCCTATTGATGTTGCCCTATGAGCTAAGAGGGGCCTGAGAAAACGGCTGGTCCCAGTAGAGGTGGACAAAACTCTGTCCTCAGGGAATGCAGGGACTAAGCTGAGCTCTTATTCACGTTGACCAAGAAGAGAGAAATACTGAGAATCTCTTATAAATTATTGTTTTTCTTCCAGTGGGGTTGAATAAAGCCTACTGTAGCCTTTGTAGGGTCCAACTGAGTTTTAAGTGGCTGGGTATCTTTCTTTGAAAGGACGATTGGCTCAAGCCAAGGCCTCCAGGGGAGTACTTGTGATTACCAAAACGGATACCAACAAATTCCCAGAAGCTGTGTTAAGTGTCAGAATAGAAGTAGAGTTCTGTCAAGCAGTAGCATATTAACTCTTTCAATGTGAATGAGAAAAATACTCATGATATTATATGTAGAACTATATTGTTCCAGTATGCCTGTTTCACACTAGCACACACACACACACACACACACACACACACAAAACCAATCATGCGCATGACACATTTCAAACGCCATACATCCCCTCAGACTGCTTTGATCTCTCTGTGTATCATTCCCGACCACCTTGATCCCTCTCCCTACCTGGGTTTGGCTTCGTCAGCCTGTGGTGGTCGGTCCTCCTCCTACAGTTCCATACCACGGTAAGACTCCCTCAGTTCAACGTAAAGTTTCACGGTTCATTAGAGTCTTCAAAGAGGAGCTGCCCGCCTTTGTTCTCATGGGGGGTAGGGACGTGAGTTTGTGTGGCTGCTGTTTGAAAAGCAATGTGTGCGGTCTGTGTTACCTACACAATTTTTTTATTTTACATAAAATGTAAGAAAATACTCCGAAGCACGTGTCCATGCCATTTGCATCAGCCAGTTAAGTCAATGTGATATTTAACTATTTTATAGGGTTGTTAAGATTTACTCCCAAAGGTTCCTAAAGATGAGGAATAAAATATGGGTGTTGGTATTAAGAGGTGCGGCTGAGCCTCTTTTTCTGACTTCATTGATTCTGAGGAAGCCGTGGTCACAGCATCATCTCTCCATGGAAACCATGTGTTACCACACTGCCCCCTAGTGGCTCACTGAACACTGACATGACAGGGACTATTCTGCCGATAGGGAATAAAGCATAAGCCAGTGTGTGTCTAGTGTCTGTTTCCAGCTGCCCGTTTTATCTCCAATTTATGTGGGTTGTTGCATCTGGAAGACGTTTTGGTGTACTAGCAATAATGATCCCTGTTCACCACAGTCTTACACACCCACATACCTTTAATTAAAAATGTCACCATGTCGCCAGGTATCTGTACAATATGTACAACTCCAAGTCCTATGCAAGAACCAGAATATTACCTTACATTATATGTACATACCAAAGAATACAATGATAACCAGAGCTGCCCACGGGGACTTAGACACTGGTCATCTTCAAGTCTTTAACACCATGTTGAAGGACCTGAGCGGCTGAAATGCTGGGGGAAAAGGGGAGGCCTGTCCACTGTGTGTGTTGATGTCTACAGTCAGAGCACTGCGCTGTCCAGTGTTGGGTCTGATCCTTTACAACTAGAATCCCTGCGTATGAGAGAAGAGATTGAAACGACGGAAGAAGTTTTTGTAAGGCTACCTTACAAAAAGAGAAAGGAATAAAAATGGATACTGGAACAGGCGGAGGCGGTGTGAAAGACGAGAGAGGGAAGAAAAAGAAGGAATGGAAAAAAGAAACAAACACGCTTGGAGGTGTGATAAGGGGGTCAGGGGATTCTAACCGCAGGGGGGAGGGGGAGGGGGGTGCGTCTACTTCATGTTGCTCTCCAGCCAGTCTTGGAAGTTGGCTACGTGCGTGTAGACGGTGAACAGGTCGGGGTCGCACTCCCCCTGGTCGTAGCCGAAGCTCACTAGCCCCAGGAGCCTCCACAGCCCCGGCCCGCTCCGCTCCTGTCCCTCTGAGGCATCCTGGAGATGGCCGTCGGCGACCGAGGGGGCGGGGAGCACGAGAATGCCCCCTGTGTCGGCGGGGCAGATGTTGGAGGGCCTGTAGTCGGGCTTCTGGCGGCCGCACAGCATGTTGTCGGTGACGCTCACGGGGACGCCGTTGCGGGCGTACTGCTGCTCGCAGGGCACCACGTCGGCCAGGTGCACCGTGCCCACCCTGGCCCTCTCCTCGGCTCCCAGCGCGGGGTCCGGGAGCGGGGACCAGCCCGTCACCAGCCCCCGCCTTGAGGTCACCTCTGCCCCCTGGGAGCCCGGGAGGCAGAGCGGCAGGACTTTCTCCCCGATACGAGCCTTGTCCAGCAGCTTGATCACGGCCAGGTCCGAGTCTAGAATCAGGGGGTCGTAGTTGGGATGGACTGAGATCGAGGCCACCTAAAGGGAGCGACAGAACGGAAGGAAAACGGAATGAATTACCAGAGAAAGTAAGAGATAGAGAAAGGATGAAGATTCAGATTCAGAGGGGGCTCATGGAAAAACAGCAGTTGTTCAAATCAAAATAAAGGGCTTGGCTTTGAAAACAAAGAACAAGTGGAACGAGAGAGTACACCGAGAGAAAATAACGTGAGCGAGAGGAGAGGCGATGTGCAAACCTGGACCTAGACTCTACAGCAGGTGACAGGCAGGCATGCGATGTGTTGTGCGGGGCTGTTGTTGTTACCAAGCAACACGGTGACTCACTCCGTCATGCGGTGGGAAATGAAGTCATTCGTATAACCGTTCTCTCCCCAAGACTTCTTAAGAGGTCAACAATACTTATTGGAATGTAAACACCGCACAACGAAAGACGACGTATTTTGTGAAAATTGGGATTTTAGTCTGTATTGCTTGACGACGACACAGACCTTCCTCAACATGGATATGTTTGTGTCTGTGGTCATGTGTAAACAGAAAATGAGTAGTGAAATAAGAAAACACTGCTGCTGTTAGTTAATGCTATACTATGGCGTCCATTATTCCTATACTACAGCGTTCACACACCCAAAAAAAAATTCCTCCATAACTCACCCTGAGATGCTGCAGGCCTTTGGTCTGCCTCAGGTCACCGCGGTAATGCTTCCCCATCACCACCTTGAGCTTGGCCGCGTCCAGAGGGTACATCTTTCCCAGCTCGGTCACACAGTGGGCGGCCACCACCACGCTGCGCTGGTTCACCAGGGCTCCGCTGCAGACCAGCTGCCAGTTCGAGGCTTGATCCTGGGCCCCGGCCCCGGGCCCGGCCCCGGCCCCTGCACCACCACCTCCACCACCACCATCTCCACCAGCACTCTTCTTCAAAGAGCCCACCAGGCTGGCTGACTTATCCACCTTGGGCCCGATGCCATTGTTGGAGCGCCGGTAGATGGCAGCTAGCCAGGGCCAGTGAGCCTCCGATGGCCTCTGTGAGTCAAAGGTTGGGTGTTTCCCACACACTGCCACACACGAGTGGATGGGGGCAGGATAGGGAGGCAGAGGAAAACAAAACAATTTGGAGGTAAGGGGGGAAAACGTTATGTCAATACATGAATGAGAATGGTAGATATTGATAAAATATTGTTTGATCTAGTATTGAAACCCCTTACTGTATCGCCAAAGAGACGGCTTTTCAGGAATTTACAAATAAAAAGTTGCTGTGTTTTAATCTATAACGTTGTAAATGTATGATATAATAATGATCTAATAATGTTTTTTTACGTAAGTGGGGAAAGTCAGATGTATCAATTAAGAGAAATAAAAGCAACAATGTGTTGAGGAACTACACTCGTTTTATTAAGCAGCCAAAATAAAACACTAGTGCGTTGCCGCCCTCACCTGGTGTACATGAGACATGACGCCCACTCCATTTCCCCGTTTTCAGACAAGTCCGACGGGCGCTACCGGAGTGCTGATAGAACGAAGAAGCACACTCATATTCTATGTGAGTGTAGAGGTGATGGAAGCCATGCGGTAGCTGAGAGAGCACTGGAGGACCTTTGGTGGGTCCGACGGATTGAAATTGTCTCCCAAAGCCAGACGAGTAAAGCTTGTGCAGAGGTGTTTTCCTGAGAGCAGAGAAACCAGACCCATTGAATGAGGATGATACATTAAGACTTTGCACTGACAGACACATGGACATATAACTGACATAAAGTGCTTTTAGGATCAAGTAAGGCAAGGGCGAGCTGGAAATCACGATCTATTGCAGCGCTCCTAATTTAGCCAATAAAACGATATGGTATAATCTATACCTATAAAACAAAATAGACAGTGCTGATTTATGTGTATGGCTGACTTGTATGCCACTTTCGGTGGATTTATGATTATTGCTAGAACCATAATGTTAGGATAGAATACTTTATTCCAATGACTGACATTTTTATGTGTAACCATATATTATTGTTTTGATACCTCGATGGAGTCTGTGGAGGCAGAACTCTCTGTCTCACCAACTCAGACACCTTGGGCTCTCTGCAGGCTGCACAGCACACACACACACACACACACACACACACACACACACACACACACACACACACACACATTTACTGTCAGACCACTTCTGTGAGCATGTACAGTGTTAATTGGAACACAAGAATCTAAGCTGTTGCCACTTAACAACTGCCACAAACGCAGAAACGCAGAAATAGGCCGTTCACACACAAACCCAAACCAAAGAACCACTGCTTCCAACGGACACGACTAACCTCTCACACAGAGGGGCTGGGTGCCACTCCAGGTGCCATCTGGCTGGCAGACGCGGCGGGCTTCGCCGCTCAGGGCATAGGAGTGATTACAGGAGAACTCCACTGTCTCCTGCAGTAGGCCTGGCAGTCGCTGGTGGTAGCCGTGGTACAGCCGAGGCACCGGAGAGCAGCTCCTCCTCTCCTTCTCTGGGGGCACGGAAAAAAAAGCAAGGAGGATAGATAGGCAGAGGGAGGAAAATAAAGGTAGGGAAATGTATGCTGTAATATGTTTAGACAGTTAGGCGCCGGGGGTGGGGGTGGGGGGCTGGGATAGTTTTGTCTTACCAGTGATACTTTGGTTTCCTTCTCCCAGCTCGTCCTCCTTTTCCTCCTTATTGAGGTCACTTCCTTTCTGCTCCTCCTCGGGCTCTCCCCCCGTGGCACCGGGAGTCTTTTTGACAGATGGTTTCTCCGTGGGCCCCCCGAGGTCTTTACCTCCGGACCTGTACATAGTGTATCGCGTTGTGTTGCCCCTGCTGGGGACAGAGGCCTTCCCTGGCTCCTTGAACGTGGTCGTGTTTGCGGTCCTTTCTATGTCGTTGGTGTCCAACGCGTCTGTTCCCGAGATGTTCCCCGCCGGTTTGTGCTCCAATATTTCCACCGTGTTTTCTTGCTCGGCTGCCTTTAGTTTGGTGTCGTTGGGACCTATCTTGTCTGGACCTTTGTTTTCGTCGACCTGTTCCTCTTTCTTCTCGACATCCACATGTTCTTTTTCTTTCACCACCACTACTTCTGTGATGTCCTTCGTCTTCCCTATCTCCTGGATCACATCCCTGTCTAGCTCTGTATCCGGGCGGCCATCTTGCTCGGGTGTTTTCTTCGGAGGCTTATCTAAGTCAGGGACTTCAACTTTATTTAGGCTGTTGTCAGTGTTTTCAGTGTCCACTTCATTCTCGCTACCCCCAGCGGGTTTTTCCAGCGCCACATCTGTTTCTTCGCCATCCATCTTTTCCTTGCTCCCTCCCGTGTTTTCCCCCAGCCCCGTGTCTGTGTGTTTATCCTCACCGTCTGCTGTTGTGTTTCTGTTTGTATTTTCTCCACCCACGCCATGCTGCTCTTTTTCCTCGGGCGTTTTAATGTCTCCGTCTACATGTTTGTCTTTCTCCTTGTCTGCGTCTATCCCCTTCTCCGTTTCTTTTTCTGCTTCAGAAAGCGTGTTGTTGACTGTAAACAATACAAAAAAAACAGAGGGAGACGTCAGTTACTAAAATTCCCGTAATCAATTGAAAACAAATGTTTCTGTTTAAAGCCAACTCATGGTGATGAATAGTTTGAGTCATCGCTGGTGATGCTTTATTCTATCTAACTCTATCAGACAAAGCTTGGAATGCGATGTCATCCCAACGACCAAAACAAGATGAAAACACGGAACATAACTGACGTAAGCGTCTACAATAAATTAACTTCATTTCCCAGCATGCCACCAGCAGAGACTCTGACCTTTAGAGCAGGTGGGCGGAGTCCCACTCCAGGTGCTGTTGGGCAGGCAGGTCCTCTGGGGGTTCCCACTCATCTTGTAGGGCCGGTAGCACAAGTACTGCAGGGCTATGAGCACATCGTTGGGTCCATAGACCAGGAAGTGGTCTCCATGCACTGGCTTGGGTGGGATGGGACAGATCCTCTCCATTGGCACTGAGCGAGAGACACAACAAGAGAAGACATGATGGCTATGGGATCAGCCGTTGGTTTCCCGAGGGCTCACTCTCTGTCAACTTTGCTTGTCTAATTCTAGAACTGCATGCAGGTGTATTGGTGTGATGAAATACATTTGGAAAGAGGACATGCTGATATTAGTGTCATGCTGAGTTGGTCAGAGAGCACAACCGACGAGGGGCGTCTTTATTCCTGTTCTTACCGCACTTAGGAGCAGGAGCACTCCAGGTGCCATCGCGCAGGCAGACGGCGCTGCGTATCCCCCTGAGGTCAAAGCCGGGGTCACAGCGGAACGTGACCCGCGCCCCCGAGTGGTGGAACACCCCCTCTGTGGAGCCGTGGTGGGGCACGGGCGGCCTCCGACATCCTATCACTAAGCACACACACACAGGTACACACACACACACACACACACACACACACACACACACACACACACACACACACAGGTAACGAACACTATAAACCCATGCAAAGTGCTTTTATGTTTGATGATGGTAATTGCTTTATTCATCCAAAACTAGCAATAACAGGCAGCAACCTATACAGACATCCTTGCTATGCACCATTAGTAAGGTATTTTTTAGAACAGGGTAGCTACAATTGATTGCATTTTAAATAGCCCTTTCCTAGACACCCAAAGCGCTAGCTATGCCCTTAGCGCCAACTCCACAGCTTGCCAAACTCATTATTCCTCTTCACGATTACCTCAGAGGACTACCTTGCACTTCATAAATTTAGCCTCCAATCTTATTGCATCATTAATAAATAATTTCGGCAGACCTGGAAAAGTGTGAACCACTCACAGGACCACATAAACTCTTGACGAGGGAGGTAATACAATTACAGACAGAAAATAGCTTCAAACATGACAACAGTTCAGTTTTCCACAGCTATAAAAGAGCTTTTATGAAGAGGGTAGCTGAGAATGGGATTGGTATTTCTATATGGTGTGGTGTGTGTAAAACTGTTCAGACACTAACCCACTGTGAGAGATTCGCAAATAACACACGCCATATATTGAATTAATTGATTTCCCTTTTATGGTCGAGAATGAGGTAACATGTGGGCCCAATCTAATGCAAACATGTGGTCACAATCCCTTACAAGAACATGCATACACACACACACACATACACACACACACACACACACACACACACACACACATACATAGGCAACTGTCGTATGCATTTACACACACACACACACACAAACCAACAAACAAACAGGGCCGTAAAGATATTGCTGCTATCTCAACCCCCTCTCTGTGACGTTTCCTCAGCGGCTCTTGCGGTGTAAATTGTTGGGCTACGCTTCGTTGGGCCTGAACCAGGCATTTCTCCGTGTCCATGGACCAAGGCGAATCGCAGGATTGTTGTGATTGAGAACTCAGCGAACATGCCCTATAATCACTGTTGCTCCACAGCCCACAGTTTTCACCCATTTGCTCCCATCTGGGATGGAGAATTCACTTGGGCCCGTGAACGCGGAAAACTAAACTGCGTTTGACCCCTTCACACAATATGGTGCAAATCAAGCCATGACGCTCTGATGAGCTGGTGGGTATTGTCCAAACATTTGAGCCTCACCCTTCAGCCATTCCTAACCACTGACCTCCCAAGCTAATCCATGTGTCTGTCTGTCTAGTTGTTTCCCTTGTCTGTCTGTCTGTCTGTCTGTCTGTCTGTCTGTCTGTCTGTCAGTCTGCACCTAGTTCTCCACATGACGCGCCAGACACCATATTGAGGAATGCTCACAGAGCGTATTATGATTAATGAAACATAATGAACTCACCATCAACTCCTTTCAACACCAGGGAAAGTATGTTTAAACAATAACCTTTCTGCACATCACAGTTCCCTGTATTTAGTCTATGCAGACACAGATAATTGGGTTCCCCCTTTTTTTTGGCAGCTCGCAGCTTCTTACATTGGTTAAGATGGTCAGCTAGAGTGCACATATAACAACAGGGGAAAATTGTGGCCTCACTGGATTACAATGAATACCAGGTACACAGTCACTGCCTTCTAGCGAGCTCAGACCAATTTGCTGGGGGAAAAAACGCACACGTCGTCTCCACAACAAATGAGACATTAGCCTTGCCCTCAATCTAACGCCCCTTAAACCAGCAGCTGATCCTTCTTCCTGTGAACAGGGATGAATGTACAGAGTGTTCGGAATGAAGTTCCTGCTTTTTACAGCTCTGTCCTGCAATGGAAAAGCCAGCTCACATTATAGAGGTGGATTTGTTTCACCATTAGTTTTATAGACTCAAATTTAGACATGAATATAGGACCACCACCTAAAAAAGTAAGGAGGCTCTTAGCCAGGCTGTTTTCACAGGGGCCTCTGGGAATTGTAGTGGGCACGGAAACACAGGGTCCAGTCCAGACGGCCATAAATAAAAGGCCTTGCGAAGAAAAGTCACCGTAGCCACATGAAAGCCTCCTTTGGCAGCAGAAAACCCCCCACCCCCAGAGAAGGTCAGGGTTGGCATGGGGCTGTGGCTCTGGCAGCGTGGAGGATGGCAGGTGACTGGACAGATATGGAACTGGGAGCTGTATTTAGGTGCGGCTAAAAGAAACACTCTTCGGATTTCGCTCACATCTATCTTGGCACACTTTGCTTTTGATTTCTTCACCACAGTAGTTTATTATCCTTCACTTTCAGTCTCTCCACATAATCCTTTCTTCTTTTCTTCGTTTTTTCTGCCCCCCCCCCCACACACACACACACACACACACACACACACACACCACACACCGCCAGCAGTTCTCTCTCTCACTCCCAATCACTCAACCTATCCCGCCTGTCCACAGCCTTTACAGTTGGCCCATAAACCGTATCAGTGAGGTGTCATTTCACGAGATCCTATAACTGTCTGGTGGTCACCGTGATTCACGGCCCATCTGTCCGCGCTGGATCCATGTTCCCCCAGCAGCTGATTGGCTCTGCCCTGGGATGGAGATGACCAGCTGGGCAGGCGAGCAGCTGCCCTTGGCGCCAAGCCCGACCACGGCGTCCTTCGCGCGGTGCCGTGAATCACTCCTCTAGTCCGGACCAGCGGGGCTCGACCCGGCGAGGGCCACGACCGAGACCTGCTGTCGACTGAGCTTGCTGAAAATGGGTCATTTATAACCGTAAAAACGATTCGCGGACATGTCTTTGAGTTGCACGCTCGTCGTATGGTGCTCTCACGTGCACATATTTTCTCCCTTGTTATAAGTTATTTTAATTTCAGAGCGACTGTTCACAGTATGCCTCTCGATTTATAACGAGCGGCAGTTGGCCTCCAGGTTAACAGGTTGGCACAGTGGCTTTTTACGGACCCAATCTGATAACTAGAGGAGGTGTACTGACCAGGAGGAGGTTTCGATAAGTAGAGGAGGTGTGCTGTTGAACCAGGAGGAGGTTCGGATGACCAGAGGAGGTGCGTTGATGTACCAGGAGCCAATCTGCTAACTAGAGGAGATAGTTCAGATGACTAGAGGAGGTGTGCTGACGTACCATGAGGAGGTTCTGATAACTAGAGGAGGTGTGCTGTTGCACCAGGAGCCAATCTGATAACTAGAGGAAATGTACCAGGAGGAGGTTCTGATAACTAGAGGAGGCGCACTGATGTACGAGGAGCAGGTTTTGATAACTAGAGGAGGTGGTTCTGATGACTACAGGAGGTGTGCTGACGTACCAGGAGGAGGTTCTGAAAACTACAGGAGGCGCACTGATGTACCAGGAGGAGGTTCCGGTAACTAGAGGAGGTTGTGCTGACCTACCGTTCTCACAGCGCTGCCCTGTGTAGCCAGCCAGACAGGCACAGTGGTAGGTGTAGGAGCTGTCCAGGACGCATGTGCCGTCATGCAGACAGGGAGAGGAGCTGCATGCTGTCGACAGAGACCATTGTCAATAGCATATTTCAATTAAAAAGCCCATGAAAATGCCATAGGTATCCGTAAACATTATACTATGCTTGTATATTGCTGTGTGCTGTTTGTTGTGTCATATCACTTATTTTATTTATTCACATGATTGTTTCCTTGTGGGCTGGATTAGTGTTGCTACTGGGGCCAAATATGTTTGTTTTTTACTGAATTAGAATATTGACATAAGATTCCAACATTCCTCTGCTCTTTCACTTTTCTTTACCTTGGTCTTGACATAAAATAGATTTTTTTTGGTGAAATTGTTAATGACAACAGCCCTTTGATCTGAGTTGAAAGGAGTGTGACGCTGTAAGAGTAAAGATTTCCATTGCGCCTACCTGAGCTTTCCTGGAAAGTGGCAAAGAAGCCATCAAAGGTCTTGTAGCCGTCGGACACAAAGAGGATGTGCAAAAAGTTGCCCGAGCTCTGTAGAGCAGCAGGCCTGTTGTTCCCGCAAAACCGACCAATCACGCGAGAATTGATGCTGTCCCCGTCTCGGACTTCGACGTAGTCATAGCGACAGGAGTGGTCAAACTCCAAGCTCAGCATCATGAACCTGAGGGGAGGGAAGTTAACAAAAATTTTGATATGGAGTAAGTATTATATTAAATTGATTAGGATTAATTTGCTGAAAATCTTAGACTTTTTATTGTTGATGGGTCGCCCGATGTATTAGGCACAAATTATCTTACTGGAATTCAATGAGTTGCTGGCAGGACAGGTTGTGCTTGATGTTATATTAATACATTTTCCGTACGAATATCCAATAAAATATGTATGTAGAAAACATCTGACATTTAAAAAGGTTAGAAAACAGAAGCCAACTGGCTCTTTGTTTTAAAGTGTGTCACTTCTACCAGTCTATTCCATCCAGTTACGTCAAATGTTTTCATTGCTGGAGTAGACCTGTGTTTTCCATTGCAGACCTGTTTACAGTTTTTCTTTTAACTGGACTCACTTCAGATCTAACAGTATGTGTAAGCCGAACAGCCCGCTGTACGGTTGCTATCACGGCATAAACAGAGCCTGAATGGACCAAAAGCTTCAGCTGGATTGCTGGTGGGACCATGTTTTTTTTTTTTTTCCTGGCCTGAGAGATTGGGATTCTGGGAATTCTGGCAGTGCCAACCTGGCTGCCACCACGTCTCCTGTGAGGATTGTAAATGTTGCAAGCAGCAGGCACACTATGAGCTGTTGAACATGTAAATGGTACCACAGGGCAAGTCCTTTTGCTTTACACGTTTCACTGACTTTATGGAAGTGAAATTTACACATTTAATTCTCCTTTTGTTTGCGGCAATTGCATTTCTTTCATTTGTTTTTAAACCAAGGCAACTGTTAGTTTGTTTATGTCTCAATTGTGTATTGCCTGCTAAAGAGATGAATGCAAAATAAGAAATTATATTAGCTGACTTCATGACTAAGGTGCTGGCAATGAAAGGCAGCATATTTTCTTTTCTTTTCTTTACTAACGTAATGGGGGAAACACAACACCATGGCAAAACTGGAAGAAAAAAGCCAACACATTTTACTCATTATTTAACAAGGAAGGGTGTTTTACTCAACAGTTGTTAAAGGTCCAGCTCTAAAATAAACATAATTATATTTAACCTATTAACCCCAACAATAAATAGAAGTACAGTTAACACAATAGCCAACTCCATCTGTTAAACAACACATACATTGCATGGGTTTCATTATTGTATTTTATATAATGACATTAATTATGGCCCCAGACCCAACGCCTTTGTCAACAATCCTCTCATTATTTCGAATCAGTGCCTATGAAATTATGCAGATACTGTTCTGTCCTGCATTCTTAGTTACTTCTCAAAACGCCTATAATATAATGAGGCTATTATGGAAGTAGTTATGAAAAGCATGTCTTTGGAGCCTACTTTAATGAGAGCTGAAGGAAACAGTAGGCTATGATACGTTTTACATTTACACATTGAGCTAAGTGCAAATGAACACACAAATCTTCTTAAATTCCTACATTTCCCTTCAACGTGGGGAATCACATAGCCTTGGCCTATTCAAAAATATTATGTTCAACTGCAACAAGATGTTTTGTTCAGTGGGAGTAGCATCATTGATGGATGCCAGCTGGATCCACCAAAACAGAAGCGAGTGAGCTAGAACAGAGCACGGAGACGAAAAGAAGAACAATTTCACTTGGCTGCCCATCATGTTTCCACATTGAACGTATTTACCTCACAAAGGAATCTAATGTTTGTCTCGATTACCTCATACATTGTGGAAGGTGCTGGCACGCAACCAAACCCTCCAGTAGAGTGCCTTTAAAGAGAGCCCTGCAGGACAGGGAAGAAGCAGCTTTGGCTAACAAGAGCTGCCTTTCGTGTTAGCCAAGGAGTTTACCCTCTTCGGTTCCCTCCATGGTGTAAGGAAGTGGTGGCTGAATTACACTGTTTTGCCTAGTGAGCGTGTCTTCTTGTGGGCCTGCGTGTACTGAGAGCCGTCGACTTATTAAAGATATGAAAGGAGGGAGATTGGTGCCAGTGCAGTGAGTAATAAATGTAGGATGACCTTGCCAATAAGCTTTCACAGCCTCACTCCAAAACCCATAACTTTCTATTGGTCCATCTGTGAGTACAAAAAAGACGAAATAGAGACTAGTGCTATTTTATTTATGGTATCTGTAATATATCTGTTGTCAAGGATACAAAAGAAGAATTTGACACCTTATTTCTTTCCCTTCAGGATGTGATTCAGTAATGTGTTTTTGTCGATGGTCAGTGGTGTGTTTGTGGGTTGTCACGGGGTTAGACTAATGCTACAGTGTAATAATGGGGGTTTTGGTGTGCTTGTGAATCCAGTTATCGTCGGGGAACAGATTGGGCCCAACGCTGTACATCTGTCACGCTTGTGAGGGAAAAAATGCTGTCATATTTGTTATGTTTCTGTTTAGTTCAACCCACAGAAAACCATTAAAAGTATGTACTGTACCCTCGCTTTTTAACATTAAGACCCCTTATAAAACTGCCAGGCTGTAAAAGCTTTATGTGTAATTGGGAAAAGGGTAGAAATAGAGTTATCACATAACTAAAAAGCTTTGACTTTCCTCTATGGTTGGCAGTGGTTTCCAAACTGTGGTCTATGCTGTCATAGGTCCATGACATACCTCTCACAGTGAAAATCCATTCTCCATTCGGAGAGAGTAAATCAAATATTCTTAAGTGGGACAACTAATGCTAAACTAAATTCCAGATGTAGCATAACTAAGTCCAAAATCTATCTTGACGCTATAATCCCAGGAACGGAAGTTTATTTTAGGAGAGACATTGCGGTGTGTTCCTCACAGATGGTAAACCAGAACTCTTCAATATATGGATATTTAGTGTGTGGGTTCCATCATCTGTAAGTATGCTTCTCCTTAGCCCAATACCGTGTGTATTAACCGCATAACTGTCCTCTGATTAATTTCCACCCATGAATAAATTAACCTGCAGTAAATCACAGTAGGTCCCCCTTTGCACAATCACTCTCAATTCCCAAGCCACCGTTGCAATCTGAGCCTATTCATTTGAACAGCAATCATAACTGAAGAAGCAAAACAGCACTTTACCCTGAGGAATACAAGACTAAGAGCATGACAAATCCATCATTCATGGTGTAGCTATATACACACAAAAGAGGCTGTCCACCTGAAGTCTATGGTGAATGGAAGGTCCACCTGCAAGGTCCACTCACAGCGAGCGTTGGTTGGGTAACTCTCCAGGACCAAATGTCCCTGACGCTTATGGATCACTCCGCCGCACTCTGAAAACCAAGGTGACGCAAGCTGTTAAACGATGTTCAGTTCAACCCTTTGAAATGCAGAAATACTTTAAACTAGAAGAACTACTCCTCTTGACGGGACACCAAATGCTCTCATAAACATAGGAATGAATGACAATTTGACTTTTGTAGTTATTGTTATTAGGTATCATTGTTACTTTAAACACTGTGCTTAGATTGTCAGACTACACATGCGGTGAGTTCAGGGCTTCCCTTTTAATAATTTATAGGATACAAATGTAAACAAAAGTCATAAACCAAAGGCTTGGTGCTAAGACGTACAAACGCTTCCCAAGTTAGTACTTCTTGATGTAAAAAGGTATCGTGCCCTACAGCACCGTTTTTTCATAAAAGAAGAGGAACGGTTCTCTGTAACCGAAAATGACAGATCGAAAGATTCCAGGGCATTGACTAAACAACGCTTTCGGCGTGTTATTGCAGCGACTGGTATGGAAAACCTCCTAGGCATTTGGCATCTTTCCAACCCACAGATGTTTAGATCTGCCATAGTGGGTTTGTTGTTGTACAGAATTTGCATGGACGGCAGAGGCCTTGAATGTGGTGGTAAGTGAGGGGTTTGGGTGATGGGGTATTTTTGCACAGGGAAATTCACTCACTCAGGCAGTCCCCTCCGGACCAGCCGGGTCGACACTCAGCACAGTACCTCCCACTGACGAAGAAATCATCTCTGGGGCCCCACGTCCCGTTGTTACAGCGCTTACAGTTCTCAAATATGCTGCAGCCTGGGAATTAAACACGCGCACACACACACACACACACACACACACACACACACACACACACACATGCACAGTAAGATAAAAATGCAAAGAAAGATATTATACACAGTTCTACAATTTCCAAAAGAAATATATTACCTTTGTGGCAGCTACATTTTCGTTCAAAGGGAATGCTTGAATTTGTAACGCCCACCCCCCTAGCAGTCCCCCTACCATGTTATGCATTCTGTAGACTTAGGCATCAACCTGCTAAACTCATCAGGGTCCTTTTCCACAAGAGCAGAGGAACATGCACATATTGCTGCTGCTTTCCCAAAATAGATGTTTTCAGAAACATCCAGGGACGTTTTCCCGTTGGATGATGTGTTTTCACGTTGGGCTCGTTCTGTAGAGTGAAACCGACTATAGGGAGATGCATAAACATCAACAAACATATAAAAAAAATTAAAAATAAACATCTTCCCAACGATCAGTTTAGAAACATTCGGACTAGAGGTGGAGGAATGAGGATTGTTTTTTAAATACCTTCTTTACAGTTTCACAGTAAAACGGGGGTGCATGTATGTAACAGCTGTTTTCTACCATAAAAGAAAATGTCAGGAGATGCAAGCTTTTGAAATGAATACATACGTATGTGACCTGCTGGTTACAACAGTAACATGCGATACAAGATAGAGAATTTTTATTGAGTAGGAACTTGTTTTCTTGTGTTAACATCCACATAGAATGCAATAATTCAAAGTTCCAGCTTCCTTATCGTCTACTTCCTGGAGAAAGTGAAGTCATGCCAATAGTTCACAACAAGGAGGCGGCTGGGGAGTCCATCCAGACACAGCCTATTATCAGTCACATAGCCAAATTAGACTTTTCTATCTCAATCAGACAGTATGTCATGCTAATGAACTTTCTTGTTGATATATGGGCCTGGTCTGGTCATTAATTTATAAAAAAAAAACTGCTGATTAAAATGAATGTGTGCTTTATTTAAACATTTTATCCAATGGTTTACTGGTAAACAGACACGAGGCGGGGGGGGGGGGGGGGGGGGGGGGCACACTCCAATAATAATTGCGTGGTAAGGTATGATTCTCTTCAGAACGTCTTCAGAAACCCTTTGAGGTTTTGACAACAGCTGAAGTGGGAGGGTGGTGGGGGAGTTACTTATCGGAAAACAGACTCGAAGTTAAGATGCACCAAATTCCCCAGAGCTAGTCCACTTTCCCCCTTGCCTTTTTAAAGAGTCAAAAGTGTGTCTTTGTGTATTTGTCTGGATATCTATACTTATTCTGCCCGTGGGAAATGAAGCCACGATAAAACCCTTTCTATCCCCGGCCAACGCGTTCCAGTGGACCGGTCACCTGGGTGGATGATGCAGGGGTCACACTCGTCCAGGGCGTTCCGGCAGCAGGGCACGGCGTAGCCCACAGGGGTTCCCTGGAGAGGGCACTTGCAGCGGATCAGGTCGTACTCACAGCAGCCCCTGCACATGACGTTCCACTCCGGGCCCGGGCACTGGCTGTGCAGATACCTGTAGTCTGGAGACAAGACAGGCCGGGGGTTATGGATTTAGTGGCCTCGCTTTCCTGCCAGTACAACCGGATTTCCAAAGTTGAACACAGTTTTTGTTTTTTGTATAAAAAGGTTGCTGGACTAAAACTACAAATATGATCAATGTGAACAGGAGTGTCTGGACTGATGCCTGGTGGGGTTAAATGTGCAGCTGTTAAAGAGATGAAAAGGACTGGAGATAAATATACTCACAACAGCAAACAAATGCACCGACTTCAAAGCCTGCGATGGACTTCAATGGACAATAATGCCAGCAGTTGGCTGTTCTAAAAAAACCTGATAAAATATGGGAAGGCAACGTGCTGAATCCATCCGATACCGCTTGTCCTCACTCAACCCTGATGGTGATGCCTCTGTGTGTGTGTGTGTGTGTGTGTGTGTGTGTGTGTGTGTGTGTGTGTGTGTGTGTGCTCCCAGTGCCATAAGGCTGCAGCATCCCATTAGGAGAGACAGTTCATTCAAAATATCACTCAACTCTGTTTATCCACGGGTCATTTCCTCCGACGACCGCTCGGCTGTGTGTGTTTTATCAAGACATATTACATCCAACAACGTCAGCTCGGCGACGGCAAAACACGATCAAGTCATCGAACTGGAAAACGGAATAACTTTATACGTGGTTAATCATGATGTCTGCTGATTGGCGTGTCAAAATGAACGACGGCCTTCTCCTCTGTTGAGTTCATACTTCATAAATTGCAGTCAGGAAAGATGACAGGATGACCTTTCCGACAGGGCTTTGTAAGTGAGTTAAAAGCTGCAGCAGGGACCAGGGGGAATGAATCTGCAGCGGAGTCGGAAGGACGACTCACAGAGGCTGCAGCTTCAGACTCTGTGGCCTCAAGTCATCAAAGCATTCTGCGCATATCCTCCTTACCTCGGCTCCAATGATAATAACCTTGTAGGGCTCCACGCACACACCAGCTTTCTCCCTCTCTGCCATCCTCTCCATCATAATCACACACACATACTCACACACACACACACACACACACACACACACACACACACAACTACAGACACACACACACACACACACACGCACACACACACCTACAAACTACAGACACACACACACACACACACACACACACACACACACACACACACACACACACACACACACAACTACAGACACACACACACACACACACACACACACACACAACTACAGACACACACACACCTACACACATATGCACCTGCACACCCATACGCACACAAAAACACACACACATCGACACAGTACACACACACACACACACACACACACACACACACACACTAACAGTGGCCCTCCACCGGGGCTTGACTGCAATGGTTATTCACCTCAACTAGGCTTTCTGTGGAAACTGAGATCAGCTAGTGAGGAGACGAACAGCTGTCCTGGACTGGTCATTGACATCATCCCCGGCCTCCATACTTTCATATAGTCATAAATCATAACTCTAGCAACAGTCCCGACTTTACCCTTGACCTCTTATTCTGTCATTTAAGGACACCGTAAGACAGACATAAAATTAATTTCCATATGAATCGATTCAATGTGCAAGGTTCCCTGGTTGGATATATGGGTGCTAAGCAACAACAAACCTAATACAATGTTGTTGTCCTTTAGAGCTGTTGGACACGTTGTGCAATTTTGAGCATTTTGGAACACCTCTGTGTTCTTTTCTGAGTTATGCTTTGATGACCCCAAAGCTCAACGTTACAATGAATTTACAACATCCCGGCTAAACCCAGCAACAACATGAATCTCTAAGGGCAATACATCTTAGTAGCACACTGCGTGAACCTTTGTGTGTGTGTGTGTGTGTGTGTGTGTGTGTGTTTGGGTATGTGTTTTATGTGCTCTGGATTACATTAATATCCAAGCATTTCAGTGGACTAGCATGCGTGTGTAACCACCAGTCCCTTTCTCAACATCCACCCTATCCTGCTATTACCCAATCGTTGTTTTATGTGAGGAGAAAACAGAAGTGACCCAATGGCATCGTTGCTGTTTGTTTTTTCTTCTTCTTTCTCGTACTGCGTTGTGTCTTGATCCTGTTTAGCGTCTGACTCTGGTCACTCGTAGTTTCTATTGGTCATAGGCATTTTTGTGGATTTCCTCAGAAAAAGTGTGAGACCGCGGATATTTTGGGTATGAAAAAATCTTCAGCATTGAGAGAAAAGTTAAAGAGAGCTGTTTTTTTTCCATATTCTGTTCAACACTGTCTACGAAGTCTACATAAAGATATATGGACACCGGTATCGCTTGTATAAGGCCTGAACCCAAACCACATCACGTAGGAATGGATTCTTTTGATTTCTAACCAATTAAAAACTACGACCCAAACTTGGATATCTATGGTTCAATCTCTGAAAAGCGCTTTAGTGTTTTTAGTGCGTAGTTCTGGAAGGTGCCAAGAGGGGAAGTGACAGTACATTTGTGTCGGTGGCACACTGGGCCTGCTAAGTGTCTGGGAGCAGCATTCTGTCTGCCAATAGCTTTTTCAGAAGCAGAGTTCACCCAGAGAGGCCAATCTGCTTTAACTCACATCACAGTCACACCGCAATGAAAGTGGGCAAACACAAGCAAACACTGCTGCCCGTGCCATTAAAACAAAAACAACGCCTATTAACATCATTTGAAAATAGCACGGCTCCTTGTTAAGACTCACTTTGGATAACCAATGCGGTCATTATCTTTAAAATGACCACTTTCTCTGCCTTTTTCAACCGACTGCGCTCACATTCTACACAGTACCAACAACACTGGGACTGGGAGGTACCTGCCATCGTTTCCCACCAATCACGACCTCCAAATGACCAGTGAGTGGACTGAGGTGTTGACAACCATCTTCTCTCCTTGTGGGACAGGTTAACTGCCTGAGAACTGTCGTCTGCTGGGGGGGCTGTCTCAGACATTGTCAGCACTGATTTGGAGGACGTAAACATGGATGGGACATCGGATTTAAGGAGCTGCCATGGCAACGTCATCATATTGATCACAGTCAATATGCCATGTCTTTTACACAGAATTGACGTTCTTGTGTGGTTCAGATCAACTGCTTTCTATTGATATTCAATACAAAATGCAAAATAGCATGTGATGATTGATGCTGATGCTGATTTTTTCATAGATACAATCCATGCCAACCTACCTCTTGAAGGTAAGCAGAAACATGCTGACACAGTATATGTTGAGTAGTCAACATACTACAGGGAAAAAGCCCTCTTTATCTCCGACTAGGGCTCACCTCAGGCCTTAATGAACGGTTAGCTCCGCATCACTCTCTGCTTCTGCAAGCTCCCAACACTCACTACCTATGATATGGCTTATGGCAAATAAACGCACATCCCTGAAGCACAGCTGACATGCATATAAATTGGCCTACAATTATGCACGGACGTGATATGCCTTACGGACGTAAGAAAGTGCAAGTGTTTGTATTTATACTGTAAGCATTCACAAGTGTGAAATAACTTTCTTCTACTTAAGTTTTGTTGGCAAGTAATTATCATTAAATTGAATGTTCTTTGGCAAACTACCAAACCAGACAACATAATTGATGGCGTGTGTGGGGAATTTTACAGGCAATAACTTCCCACTCAAATTCCTCTGGATGTCAAACTTTCAAAACCGCCTCAATTTAGATGCATCTTGACTCTTGCCTCGTTTTCTACCCTTGAAATGGATCAATTGATCACCAATTTTTTAAGTATTTAATAATATATACATTTACATGTACGGTCTCTCTGGCTCACATACTGTGGAATGTCCATAAATCATGTGCAGATCAAGCTGAAGCCACGGGGCACATGCTCCAGTCTGGATGTCTAACTGGATGTATTGTGCTCTCTGGCTATGTTCTCTAGCCTTACTGCCCCCCAATGCTCTGTTGTGAACCTTACATGTTCTTTGTGGTAATGTCTGTCTACTTCTTCAACACACTCACCGCTGATAGTCTTTGTGTGATAAGCTGGCTGGCACAAAGCCCTAGAAGAATGTAACTCCAGGGGGATAAAAAAAAAAAGAAATACCTCCACATTCCCCCTCTCTCTAAAACGTCTTTTCCAGGCTCTTGGCTAGGCGTGCGGCCCTCTCTGTGGTCGGTGTGACTGGGCTGTGCTTATGTAATTGGTATCTGCTTTTTCCATCCCAGATGTTGTGCTCCGAGATGTGCCTTGACACAAATGTTAAATGAACATATAGCACAGTCCAGGCATCCTCAAAGACCTGGTGGGGACCCCTTTAATTTCAGTCCGCAAACACAAGGCAGCCCCGCTGCTCCACAGCTTGAAGCCTAAACAGCAGCCTTTAACGTGTGGATCCCACTGAGTATACGTCATGGTTACCGCGAGGGAGAGAATCAGTCATGGAGCATCGCTCTGGCTTTTTAAGGACATGTCACCGACCTTTGAACCCTCTACATCTGCCCCTACAGCCCGACTGGTTCAGTGAGCGGCTCGTCCCGCCCAGTTTAGTCGCAGCAGCTAACACCGATGACCTCGACTGTGGACTACATCTTTTATCTTTCAGACTATCAGACCGTGGATTGGCTCTGAGCTTGTGCTCATACGCTTACTAGGACTAGCCAAGGGAATAGACACACACAGGGTCAAACAACACAGATTCCACCCCCCACCCAAAAAAAAAAATATCGCCAAAAGATTTATCAAACTTCAAAAAAGTAAAATTCTGTTTTTGTGGAGCCAAAATTCCTGATAACTGAAAGAAATGATCCCTTTGTGGCAGAATGCCAAGTTCAACTTGGTCTCCGTCTTGGATCAAAACCAAAAGTTGCACATTGACCTTATTATTTGCACTCTATAAAATTTCAACATTGGCCTTGACACAATGTTACATTTAAAGAATGTTGCTGTTTATTTTTTCAGTACAACATAGCTCTCTCTTCTCCTCTGAATCCTGAAAAGACATGCCAATGTGTTTCCTTTATCATTACAACAGTTGTTCTCTATAGTCCCTGGCTATAACCCCCTGAATATAGGCACCGGATGGACATAGCCCTGTGTGTCTTTGCACTACCCTGCAACACCAGCTGTAGACTATTAAGCTATTACCACAGAGACATACGGACATGCGGACAGAATGACATGTTGGCAGGCAGACCCCTGACGGAAGAAAGCATGGAAGCTGAAAAATGCAAACTATCCTGGGTAAGCCCCCTTAAAAGACTTAACATGTCATTGGGATGAATGCTGTCAGCCTCTTGGGGCTGTCTGCGTTTATGTCCCGGGAGGGACAGCCGCTGGGTTGTCCATGAGAGCGGCAGCGAAGCGTCCACGTCGCCGTCTGAGACATCAGCAGACATGTCAGGAAGGGCCGTCTACAAAGAGGGTGACGGGCAACATCTGCTACCGTGCTGACCGTCTGCTCCTGGCCCAGTGTAGCCGATTGGACGCTGGACGTGGAAAAGTGGCTGATTCTTCAGCTGTTGCTTTGTGTGTGCGTGTGTGTGTGCGTGTGTGTGTGTGTGTGTGTGTGTGAGTGGGGTGGTGGGGTGGGAGCAAGTGTGTCATTGCCTGTCTGTTATTTTGAGGTCTGAGCGATCTAGCGGCAGTGGAACAGGCGTTTCCCCTGGGGTTTCTGTGGGCACTGCGCATGCCAAAACCACTTTGTGCACCCGCACGGAGCACGGCCCCCCAGCATAGATATCCCTGGACACCCTGCTTTAAATAAACCTCGGCCCTGCAGGAAACCACAGGCACATTAAAAATGCATACCCGTGTCAGTCTTTAATCTACAGTGAGAAAATGTCTCTGTACTGAAATGCAGGTAGAAATATGTACATTTGTTTCCTGCATTAGACTTCTCAAATTGGGATTTCAAGTTGACTTTTCTAGTTGTGATATTCTATTTTCTCTGCAGTTATACAGATATACCACAGCCATATTTCCGCACTTTGTTATACAGCTTTTATTTCTTGTCTTCGCCAGTCTCTCCTCTCATCACGTTTCTGTTAAACTCGCCCCGGGCTCTTTACTGCGAACTATCCATCAACCCGGTCACCCCGCTGGGGTGCCTACCAAAATAAACCCTGAGGAGAAACACCATTGACTGGACACACACACACTCACACCCCCCACCCCCCCCCCCCCACACACACACACACACACACACACTGTTCTAATGGAGTCTTTGCTCTGGTGTGTCTCACCTTTGCGGCTCTTGTTAACAGAGTTTCGAAACAGAACAAACCGTTTACCAGCAGATCGCAAACAATGACACAAAACAATTGAAATGGCTGAGCGTGACTTCGCTAGTCTCCGTGTGGTAATTACTGCACGGTGTGTAGTAAGTGGTCGGAAGCCGCCAAGCTCTTATCTCTAAAAGAGGGAGGCTTCCCCCCCCGCCGTCTGTCGACACCTGTGAGCTCTACCTGGTCTTTGTGAAGATGTTTACCCTTGTTCACCATGACCACAAATTAAAGGCTGACAGTCAGGAGACTGTTTTCCGTGCACCTTTTACGTACTTTGGAGAGTGAACACGAACGCGAGGAGGTGCATGGCAGACACATCCACGGAGAGGGCTCGTTCAAGTCAAAATGTGACTCATGGCCTGCTGCAATTCCAATGGTCGCCGAGGGCCAATAGACAGATGCTTTAGGGTTGACCTCATCCCAGGCACTCTCAACACTTTGCACAAATGGCTGACTTTGGTGAATAGCTGCCAAGGGCTGAGCCTCTAACTTTATCATCTGGCTCAAACTGCCTTGGTCCATTTTAGAGAATGTGTTGCTTGGAGCCAGCATACTACACTTTTCATAATGAGCATCTTAAATCAAACATTACAATTAACTCATTATGTACTTTACAAGTCGTTATAACAAAGTATAGAGAGGGGAACCATTCACAAAGTGCAGAGTAAACCTCGCTGACCCACTCAGCACAAAGCACATGCTTGGTTCACTTAACAGAGTCTCTGAGACTGTTTGTCTTAACTCCTACTTTAACAGGGTCTACTTCACATTACTCTCTCTCTCTCTATCTCTCTCTCTCTCTCACTCTTTCTCTCTCCCTCTCTCTCTACCCTTGGGTCGTCTTTTATGAGCTACACCGAAATGCCTTTCCACTCTGTAAAAGAGGCAAGGGAAGAAGACGAGACGCCGAGAGTGCTGATGCCGGCTTCTTTTGGAGAACAAAGGACGCCGGAGACACAGAGAGGCTCTCACAAGTGGAGCAGGGAGAGAGAAAGAGAGGTAAACTCCGCCAGTGTCTTACCGTAGGGCCAGGCAGTCCCCTGGGGCAGGAAGACAAGGAAGAGGAGGGAGACCAACAGGAGCCCGCTGGATGTCCCCGGGCAGTGGGTGCCGGTATCACAGGGAGTGTGGATCCGCCCGCGGGCTCGCCCCAGCTGCAGTCGCCGTCCCGCAGAAAGCATGCTGCAGCCTGGAACTCTGTTTACTTTCTGAGCTCAGCTGGTTTGACATCACATTCTCTCTCTCTCTCCCTCTCTCTCTCTCTCTCTCTCTGTTTCTCCCAGCCTCACTCCCCGTCCCTCCTTTTCTCTGCTCTCTCACTTACGTTCTTTCCCCCCACTTCTCTCTCCCTCGTCTCTCCCTCTCCACGTCTCGCCCTCGGCTTCAAATTACAGCCCAGCCTCATCGGGTCAGGGAGCTCCACACAGCGAGGTCCTCCAGAGTCTGCACTCCACTCAGCGGACAACGTCACTGCTCTTGAATGAAACCAGGCTCCGACGGACCGATTTTAACTCATTATCATCTCTCACAGCTGTACACACAAACACACAGGCACGCGTGCGCACGCACACACCCACCCACTGGGGTGAATGACAAACCAATTTTTTTTTTCACCATTAACTACCAACAACATTCCCAAACCAAGGCCAACAACATTCCCAAACCAAGGCCCACAACGTTCCCAAACCAAGGTCCTTCTTTGTCTGTTAGGACAGAACACGTCCTCGGCTTTTCATGGTTTCTTCACGGCTATTGTTTTACGAGACAAGGCGTGTAAATAAGTACAAATAAGACAGCGCTATACAGACAACAGGCACGACAAGGCAGTGACACGTGCACGGTGAAACACGTTAACTCACTTACGGTCACTTATATTCTTCTCATAGTATAGTCTCCTGTGTATGATTTACTTCCACTGGAACTGGAAGCTATAGAATAATTGAATTAGAGGGCTTTGCCCCCCCCCCCCCCCCCCCCGAGATATAAACACTCCATGGAAGAACTAACCAGGAAGCAGATCAAAGAATGCTAAGTCGAGGAATCAAATATCCCTGGCTGTTTTCTAAAACAACAGGACTTAGACCGTCGTAGGAAAGTATGGGCAGTGTTCCACTCTGTGTGTGACTGTACATGTCCGTGTGTGTGTGTTGCTGTGTTTCTGTGTAACATATCGCAGACATAGAGGAAGAGGTTGGAAGGACACAGCGAGGGAGAGAGAAGAGATTAGGAGAGAGCGGGACAGAGAAAAAGGGAAATAGTGTCTCCCTTCCTCCACTGCACCTTTCATCACAAATCTGAAATATGTTGTTTGTTCAGATGGCCAATGATTTATTATTTGAAACCTTAGAGTTTTAAAGTTAATCTGGACATTGGCCTTGATGCCACGCTCCCCTCAGAGACCACCTCCCACCACAAACCACAGCACGGAACACGTTTCCATGTCAACAAGATCTATAAATAGGCCTACAGAAGAAATCCCAGCTTTGTTGACTGCCTTATCAAAAGTCTCTCCTTTACTCCTGTAATTCTGAATAAATAGAATCACACTTCTATATACATCTTAGAAATATATAGTAGATTTCCAACCCTGAAATAAACTCACACATAAATGACAGTATATATACCTGTGATTGACAGTTTGTCACAGCTGAGTGCAGGTTCTACATGTTAAAGCTTAACCATGTTTAACCATTAGGCTGCTAATTGCAATGATTGGGCTGCTAGACTACGCTCTAATTGACATCATAAACCCTCATTAACAAGTAAATAAAGGAAGTGGCTCCGCGGGAACACTGCAAAAAACTGTAAAAAAAAAACTTCACATTTCACATATTATTCGTCTACGAATCACCAGATGAAGTCAAGATGTGGATAGGTGTTGATTGATTTTCAGATCGTAGTAGTATGACAGACAAAGATCTGAAGAAAAACAGTTAAAGATCTGTGTACGGGGATTTTTCTTCAAATAAAAAAACGGTGTCTGGTTCTGACTCCATTCACTAGTTTAAATATCCAGCTATCTAACTTTAGTATACTATCATGTGGTGCCAACAAGAGGGGTGGGGGTGTCGGAGGGCGTTGCCGCAGCAACCGGATGGCGACAGGATAAACAAACGTAAGTCAATCACCTGCGTCCACCATTGTGCTCCCTCTCTGCTATACACAGCGTCTCCAATGTTAGCGATCTGAAGACAAGCCCTGCCAAGGGCAAAGTGCCGTGAAAAGGTGCCGACAGCTTTCTCTGAGGCTAATAATGTAGAAGCCCCCTCCTAAACCAACGGCCAATCTGCACTTTACACAATTACAGTGCTTAACATGCTGTGCCCAGAGTGGAATGTTCCATTTCAGAAGAAGCCATTAGTTGTTGTTTTTTCCACGTTCAATCGTGTGGCTAACTACGACCGCTACCCAGCCAATGTATTCACATGGAATCAGCCGTAACTAATATCTCTCTATTCCCCAGACTAATTATCCTCTGTTTCACAGATGTAGAAAGGAGATGGAGGAGCAAGAGAAACATATGGTCACGTGACACAACACAACAACACAGACTGAAAGGGAATAAAAAGAGAGTAGGAATGTGTGATGTGTGCCAAGGCACGAGCTTAATGTCCTGTGAGGCCAATGTTTGCCTTTTCATCAAGCCAGAATTGAAATAAAGAAGTATGAAGTTTCTGTACTCCTAAAGCTCCTTAATAAGGACACCTATTGGTTCTGTATTGCTTGCTTGTTAGGGCCTGTTTCAGATGAACTTACAATGCTAGGCGGTGCCCTTTTTGCATTGAAACGTTAGATTTGCTTTTTCAATCCATTCCCATTCCATAGTTCTGCTCTGCTGTATTTCTGTTCAATCTGTTCAAATAGTCCTACCGTGCGTGGTATGGGGTCATGGAGGCCTACCTACATTTTATATCCAGAGCCTCCACCCATTCCAGCTATGCAGGGATGTCAGCCCCGCATGGAAGCAACAAAGGTTTGAAATATCACCGTCCTCCGGCACACATGGCAATCCCACAGCCGCAGCGAAGGGACCAGCTGCAGCACATTGCCACCGTACAGGACCGCGTCATGGGGAAGATTATTCTCGCACATTACAATGGTGATGTAGTGACAACGAGCGCGAACACACACACACACACACACCCACACGCACACACACACACACACACACACACATGGACGGACACACACACACACACACACACACACCTTACAGACTGAGGTTCTATCCACGGACATCCAACATGGGAACTGTTCCATATGGGGCTAAATGAAAAGGTCTTCATTCCATTAGACACACATTAAAGCATTATTTGAACCTCCTGGAGAATTCCCATCATCAGGTTTGAGGGCGAACGTATAATTTACACTACACGACAGCAGAGTAAAGTTGTGGAACGCTGTGTCGACGTTTGACACCTAGATGACAACTTTAACCTCCAATCCATGTCTTATCTATAGCAGACAATGAACAAAGCTATTTCTGCCTAAGCTTAAGGACTAGGTGAAGAAGCATTCTCATGAAAACGTGTGTTATAAAACACTGAGACCCCACTGAAATCCTTCCAGCGCCAGTGACGGAGGAAGTCAGGAGTCTGGGATGGCTAGAGATGGCAGCCCAGGTCGTGCCTCTCATCCCAGGATCGCTGGCTGTGCTGCCTGCCAGGGGAAACAGATGGAGCCTGGGGAAATAAGCTGTTAAGTCTTGCCATGGAAACTCCTAGAAGAGGTGGGACTAGACACGGGAGGAAAAAGACTGTCGGAGTATAGGGATACTTTCCGTCCTGCCCTGGCCACAGGTTGGGATGAGGATTCACAGATGCTGTGACACCAGAGGACTCAGAGAGTCCCTCTGTCTGCTCAGGCACTAATCTGTCTGCACATCAGAAGGGTCCTGAGCCTTCTGGCATATCCTCGGGTTTTATTCAGGCTTTCCTTGTTTCTAATTAAAACGTGTCCTAGTGCTTTGTGTTCTTTGAAAGGCACGTACTTGAAAACAGCTCGGGGCTGTGGAGCACAAAGGCCATGCACACTCACCGTTTTTGTTTTGCTTCGCCTTAGCAACAAAGTTTCCGTGTTGCACGGCCCTCTTTTTAGTTTTTTTTCCAGCATCCGTATCCAGTGGAGCGCCGAGCCTTTGCCATCACAGTGGGAAAAAAACGAAGAGAAATAATAGAGAGAGAGGAAGAAATAGTTAGAGAGTGAGAGAGAGAGAGAGGGGGGGGGGACAAAAAGAAGGGGGGAAAGAGAGACATGGAGACAGGGAGGGGGAGGGAGTCAGGGAGACAAGGAGAGACAGAGAGGCAGAGAGAGAGACCGGCAGTATGAGAACAGCGAGGCTGAGAAATAACAAATTGGAACCACAAAGTTTCACATGTACGACGGAAAGAAAGTCAACCGAAAGCCCATTAACACAAACCTGACCTTTTACAACAAAAACAACCACCTCCGCTCCACGTTTGAACGACAATTTGTACTCATGTTAACAACAGGAGACCCGTTCTTGATCTTAGCTCTGTGATATGTTGATGGTTTCTATGGGTTATAACGACCTGGGAGTATCCAATGATGTCAGACCTTTCCCAGTGACATAAGTGCTATTTGCGTTGGGATTGGGAAACACTTGGCAGCAGGAAATCGGGGCTTCACCGAGAAGCCGCCACCTAACAAGGCTCTAACAGTCGAAAACAAACCGTGAGGAATTCAACATGTCAACTGTTGTGACCCGGGGTGTGACTTTATGCAGTGCTGTACCTACACCCACCTGATACTCAGTGGCTGAGTCTGTGTGTTTGCACTGGATTAGATTTGGGATCTGGTTTCGATGTGGGTTAGTGCTCTAGAGGTGTTAAGAAGTCAAGCTGGCATCTTTTAGTCCTGTGCCAACTATAAGGGCCTCAACACAATGAGGTGGGTTACAGTGCTGGAGTATGTGTTAAGAAAACAAACTTCTATTGACACACAGTAACAAAGTTATTGTTTATAACTATTGTCAGTGCCCTATACATGTTATGTAAACCATCAGCAATCTGCAGGCCCATGATAAAAAAAAAAGTGTTATGAACTATGAGCATTATGCATAGCTTTGTAAATGAAACGAATTGCCATGTGAAGGTCCTTCAGAGTTGAGACGTGAGAGCGACCTCTTGTGGAGGACAACGGAAGTGAACAGCCCATTGCCTCGTTGTGTTTGGGCAAAGGGCCAGACCGCATGGTTCACAATGGTCCTGCCAGGGGGCAAACACAGCCTCAGTCAACAGCCAGGATGGGCGCACCCAAAACTACGGGGGGTCGCTTAAACTGGGTCAACGTGTGGGTGGTGTGTACACTCTATGTGATAAAGCTTTAAGCCTTTACACTTACGTTTTTGTGTGCTTCTAAACCGAGTTACAATCTTCTGGTTGTAAAAATATTACAAGGGGCGAAAACGAAAGTGGGAGCTTGAGAGATGGACTGAGAGACACAGAGAAAGCAAAAGTGGGAGAGGAGTGTGAAACGAGTCTTATTTTAGACTCCCTGTCAGGCTTAGAATCAGCTGCCATAATGAGAGACACCCAGAGGGAAGTGCTAGAGGATCGTCTGTGGCACACCGACACAGTTCAAAGAGACGGTTCACTGTTGAAGAATTCGCAACGTGCAGATGGATCTCGTCATTCTCTCTCTCTCTCTCTCTCTCTTTCTCTCTCTCTCTCTCTCCCTCTCTGTGTCAGCCATCAATACATGAATGCACACTGAAACTCATTCCCTGTAAGGTGTCAGTGGTATGAAAGATCCAGCAACTACACATACCGACCGATCCGTTATCCAAGGCTACCATGAAAGTGCATGTGAATACCGAAATGAACAGGAGCAGAAATCATGTCAAATAGTTTAAGATAACTTCGACCTTAGTTCTTTCAAGAGGTATAGCGGAATTGGTATCTCGTTTTAATAATGGTTGAAGATGCATGAATAAAGATTTTATTGGACCAGTGGTTATTTACAATTGTGGGGATCAGATGGGAATGTGAACTTGATGAATTAATGCAGAGGAAAATCCATCACAGATCCAACTAATGAGCTCAGCCTCATAATTGTTTAAATGAAGTTCAAAAGGACAGTGCAGCAAATTCCAGAACCGAGGCGTGCGAACAAAGCGTTTCCAAACTTTTAAGTTATGGATGCATGGCTGAAAGACCGTGGCCTAATGAATAAAGCTGTGCGCAGTTATTGGAAAAAAAAGATAATAAATCACCTTTTAGGATTAGTGTAGTAGGCTCTTTAAACAGAAGCCTAGAAAGAAAGAAGTGTGCTGCTGGTGCTGTCGCACTCATATAATACAAACAGCCTCTAGAGGGAGCCAAAGTTTCAAAATCCCTGAGCTCAATTTATGGACCGGGCTGAATAGTTCAGAAAAGGCTTTCTTATTTAAGGTGACATCTTAATGCCAAACCTGTCTAGCTTTCATGCACATCAATAGACAAAGAGAAAGAGATATTGACGTATATTGCTTACTCAGTATTCATATGGAACATCTTTCAGCTCTTCCAGTTCCATTCTGTCTGTAATGGAAGGGCATTGATTTTCCATTGCAGTCACAAAGTGCAATCAAGATGTCCACAGCGTCACGCAGCAGGGAAGGGATTGTAAGTTGTGGGCAGCGGTTCGGAACCGGCCACCGTAACGGATTCTTCTGATCTTGTTATATTATTCATACCCTCCCCACTGAGTAGGGGGGTTAGCTGTTTTATCAGTACCCCAGCACCTCCCCACCCCAGCCCCTTTTTTTCTATCAGTGTCGGCCCACTGCCACCACGCTAAATTATTCAATTGGGGCCCCATTGTTGTTAATGGCGGTCATCATTCTCGCTTAAAAAGCATAATGTATGCGCTGACAGCCAGCAGTGATACACGCCAGTCCCCGGGGGTCAAAAATCTATCAGTGCCGGGGAGTCTATTCGCCACATTAGAGCTCACAGGCTCTACTGAAGCATGCAGACTTAAAACACTTTCACCATCAAGGCCTATGGAGATGCACACGTCCGCAAGGCCACGGCTGTAAACAACATGGCCTCCACTACAGAATCGACTGAGGGTGAAATACAGCCACACGATCGGGGTAGCACAAAAGGCCAGGGCTGTTGTACAACGTCCTCTAGGGGACTTTTAAATGGCTGACAATCATATTTTTTTGTGTTTGACTATTCCCACTGACTTCAGATAGTGGGGGGGAACACTGCAGGAGTTTATGATTAATGCATAACACACTTCAGAGAAATAAACAGAGATTAAGAGATAGAAATTGAGGGATTACTTCCAGTGGGCATCCTCTGTACCAAGATTTAACAACAACAAAGCTCAAAAATAACTTTTTTTTTTATTGATATTATTCTTTATTTTATTCTCTCTTTTTTTATATACATATGGCGCATTACTTTTACCTGACTGAGACAAAAAGTAGCCGGGTTACATCATTTTAAGCCACCCACCTCTTACAGTCTTTATGATCTCCATGGCAGTTGAGCTGAACATCTGCTACAGTGTTCCAGAGTGGATTTGGGCCCTGGAATCTGTTTTCTGACCCCTTCCCCCACCAGGGTACCGTCAACACCCTATATCTCTGAGGCCAGAGTGGGGGTTGGGTATTCTCAGAGAGCCAGAGGGTGGTCATTCCTCTGTCCAGGACACTGACCTATGCCTGCCCTCCCCCAGTGACACTGCAATAAAACAGTTAAGGGTTCAAATGTAGTGGAAAGGATCGCCTTCACATCTGGACAGGAAGTGGAGACAGTGGGGGGAAAGTATGATGAAGCTCTATTAATTTAGAGAATTTTAAAAGCTATTCTGCTATTTAGTTCAAATGCATACAAATGAGCTATTATGTGTACCCTCTGTAATAATGTGGTTTAATTTATGGTAATCTGTGTTTAATTTGGGTTATGTTGTTGTTGGTGATGTTTGTTTTAAAAAGAGACTGTTGGCTAATACTGTATTACACAGAACCACCCTCTTATTAAAGATTACAAATATATTTATTTTCTTTTTGTTTTGCGAAAATTAATGACCATCCCGTTTCAAATGGACACAAAATGTTTGATTTTAAGGGTTTTAAAAGCCATGCCAGTTAATTGGCCCCAGAACATTACAGATCGAACCTGTGAGTGCAGGGAGTGGGAGAGAGACGTCAACAAAAAAAACACTCTGAGCCATGAGCTCAGTGACCCAGCAAGCAAAGGCTACAGTGGGGTGCCAGAACCCCTAGGGGCCTAGCGGTCAACCACTACGTAGTAGAGCCTGCCCACAAGATACAGAGGTTAGTCCAGCCTCAGGGAAAGCAAGTGAGAGAGAGAAAGAGAGAGATAGAGAGCTAAGGAAGGAAAGGAACGAGATTAGTGAATCGGAGCAGCTTAGCAGGAGAGTCTATGCCCATGTTCTTCCCCTTTAAGAAGCAAAGGCCCATAGAGGCACAATGTTCACAGCTGGACAGATGTATCCAGCTCAAAAGACAAACCAGCCAAGATATTTTCTGTGCTGGCGCATGTTGCACGCTTTTCAATAATGGTCGGTTGACTTGTTTTTAGAGGTCTGGGTTGGTCGGTCGGTGGGTTGGTCGGAGAGCCCGTGTGTGCGTCGGCGAAATGGAGGGTAAGGAAAGCGTATGAAAGCCACAACCCTACTCCCTCCCCTAGTAAAAAAAACACTCCATGTGATGTGATGGGCGCAAGCGTATTGGGTCAAGTGCCTATGAAAACTCTGGGAGTGCATTACTCCCGTTTAGCAAAGTAAATCCTGGGCGAGCGTCGTCGGAGCGCCATCTCTAATCCTAAACGACCGTGTGACCCACATAAGAGCCGGGGCCAGATCCGGCCCCATGGTGCGCTTCAATCTGAACAAATAAATGAGACGACGCCGAGACTCTGGCTACCCCTCAGGACAAATCAGACACGCTTAAGCTCCCCCCTTTTAGCCAATTTAAAAAAGGCGAGCCTTCTCACAAAGCACGGAGCACGAGTCAATAAGCCAGTTAGTGGACAGGAATATCAAAGTGGAAGAAAAAACTATTCAATTCCTGACGTTAAACAGGAGGATTTGGTGGGGAAGGTCAGGGGGTGTAATCCAGCATCTTGGACCCTGACTATTTAATGAAGTTCCTAGAGAGTGCATTTCCTGCCTCCGACTCTCCCTCCTGCCATTTCTTCGCTGACGCTCTGTCTCAACCTCGTCATATGCTCTCTTTAGCATAGCTGGGCCGCATCGCATTGCTCCAGTGCCCGAGTGTTTGATTTTCGGGGATTTTTTTTCTCCTGACGGATCAGGCTGAGCGGAGCTCAGAATCCCCCCCACCCCGTCATCCGCCTCATGGAAACCAGATGAAGACGGGTGGAGTACAGTGCATCAAACAGGCGAGCCGTTCCCTTTTTCTCCACGGCCGAGAGAGCAATTACCCAGGGTGAGTGAGGAGGAGAGCCGTGCCAAGACTGAGCAGCATTAATCATTTCTGAAAACCATGGGTCCGCTTATCAGGGAGGAACCAAGGGAGGCTTGTGAACACTGGCAGTGGCGAGCTAATAAAAGGGCAGTGACCAGTGGGAAAGGCACAGAGTTAAGGAGGCTCTGAGCAGTGTCCAGGTCCCAGCAGGGCTTTTCCAACCCGGTGTCAGCCCCCCTGATTTAGGTTGGATGGGTTGGCTGCTCTACCCTCAGTCTCGTTGGCTACAGTTAGTACCAGTTATTACTTCCATTTCAGTCCAGTCCTACATGATCTCAGAATTACTTGGGCCAAATGAAATTAAAAAAATAAGTACTTTTTTTTATTTCAGCTCTTTGATAATGAAGCGCTTTGCCAAAGGAAACTGTGTCATGACTGGTCGGCAAACATGTCCTTCTGTGGTGGTTTGGAAGTCAAGTCGAACCGCTCCTACGGCGCAAACTGAACCAGTGAGCCAACAGCGAGAGCAATGCCCTAGCTTAGCATAAACACAACTGATGCGGAAATCGCTCTGTCAGGTAATAAATGCATCATTCAAAGCTTGTGTAAGAGGACCTGCCGTGCATGTTGACAAGCAGTCGTCTGCACCAAAGCACTAGCACCCAGCCCCTCCAGTCAGCAGCAGTTGGAATACGTGTCTTGTCAACTTCTCCATCTGTGGGGCGGGTTTGGTGTCTCTATTTTAAGGCTTGATTCCAGTGGCACTTTGCCACAACCTGATTCTATCATTCTCAGTGGAAGGGAGAAAATGGAGCATCCTGTAACAGATGGTAGCGTCTCTTTGTTTTCTGAAACGTTAGGCAGGTATTAACACCTCGGAGTACGTTAAGTACAGTACACACTGACACTGCACTGAGCAGTCACTCAACCCTTTTCTAACGGAGCAACAAAACACGCTAACACACAGAACTCCTGTCACGGCAACAAAGGCTCTGACAATTTGAATCTTTGAGTCTAATTTTATCACACATTATTCCTCCTTCTTCCAACATGCCACCAGAGACCCACTTACAAACAAACACACACACACACCTGCAAATATCTTCGTCTTACACAGAAAAATCCTTCTTCTAGCAAATAAACCAAAAAAATACTGACACATACATAACTCTGTCAACTGTAAAGGGCTTTACAACAAAAGGGTCTGACAAGCGGAATCTTTAGAGTGTAATTTCATCACATTTTCTTCCTTCTACACACAATACATAGATGATACTACAGACACATACACACTCTCACACACACAGACACCTGCAGATATCTTCATCACACGCACAGACAGCACATACCAGACGAAAGGATTTATACCAGTGGATCACCTCACCCAGTCCCAGAGTCCCTGAGCGTGAGTAATTGTCAGGCCCAGTGAAATGATGGTAGCTTTCAGCACTAATGGAGGGCCCGTACATTCATTATTCAGCCTCGAAACGAGAGTGCTGTGAAGCGTCAGGGGGCTGATGAGTTATGGCCCGATGTGGGATAACCTTAGAGAGACACAGAGAGACACAGACAGAGAGAGAGAGAGAGAGAGAGAGAGAGAGAGAGAGAGAGAAGGCTGGTGCTCTTTCAACTCCTCAGCTCCATTTCCATCCATCCATCCCTCCCTTCCTCCTCCCCTCCCTCCCTCCTTTTATCGATCCCTCCTTCCCTCATTCCATCCATCCATCCATCCATCCATCTACAGTTCACTGACCGGAGCTCAGAGAACCCGAGACCCTCTCACAGCTGCGGCCTAGCCAGACGGGCCGGGTTGGATGTATTCCCCGGAGCGACGCTGCAGACCGAATGACAGACCGTACGGCCTCTGGCGTGTCACTAGACCAGCCACCGCAGCCGGCCATGCCTGGAGGAGAGAAGGGACAGGCCTGGGGTATACGGCCCTCTTGGGACTCGCTGTGGGTTGTTTTTTTTTATTATTTTTACGAGGCAAGAAGAGGGAGGAATGCAGGAGGCAGAGTCTCTGAGGCGCGCTGACCCGCGAATGACACATGGCAGGAAACAGATAGGCTTGATAGGGGAACATGCCTGCACTTGTGCTGACGAAAGGGGACACTACTATATGCATGGTGCCAAGCAGCGAGCCAGTCAATACAGTAAGGTTATAGCGGGTTATTCCAGCACACACCCACCAGACAGAATTCCCAGACTGCACTTAAAAAGCGTTCTCCATTTCCCCAGGGCTTGTAGTGGCTGATCTGCAAGAGGGGGGAGGGGGTGACAACAAGCCCAAATCCTGATGGATGTAAAGTCCACACTCACTGTCCTGTGGAGCATAAATGCACGATTGAAAAATTAATGCAGTTGTATTTTCATTACAATTTGATTTTTTTTCCCTGTTTTTTAATAGCCAAAATAAATGGATACATAAATAGATTACCAAAAATGTTGGCATCGGTGTCCTTTCCCAATGTCATGCTATTGGGATGGGACGCAGAAGCTCGTTTTGTTCCCTCCTGGTTGTCAGTATTAGATCACATGAATTAGAACCTGGGGACAATTACAAGTTAATAGTCTGCAGGCAAAACTCAAGGCAGTTATAAAGGCATGCGTGGCTTCAGTCCCAGCTATTTTAGTCCTGGTAATTCAGTATTCCAGTCTCAGGAAACTTCTGGATACAGGCAATTTAGTATGCCTGCATGCTACTGTAAAAAATGACCCAGTTAATTTGATTAAGAACCAAAGTTTGGGGGATCAAGTTGACTGTGAGAATTTAATTAAAATATGAGGGATGATAATGGGAAAATAATACAATCTAAGTGTGCAAATTTGTGTGCAACCATCATATTTTGTAGCCCATGGCCAAAAAAAATTATGAAGTCAATAAATTCAAGAAATAGTTTGGTTTGGTCTATGTTTTACCTTCTTTTACAAGTTCTTGATTATTTTTGAAAGAGAAAATGACGCTGATTTGAGCCGTTCAACAATACAGGCTCAAGAAAGCAACGCACGGGAGATTTCAGGAAGTGTTTTAAAAGGTGTTTAAATAAACTGTGCACATCCAAGAGATGATGAGATGATTGACAGCTATTTTGTTCATCTGTGACTCATTTTGACAGTCAAAAATAAATGGTTAGCACAGACTACTTAACCCTCCTATTATCTTTGGGGTCAATTTGACCCCTTTCAATGTTTGACATCCCTAAAGAATTTACTGGCATCATTTATTTTTGCTTCATATTTAATTACTTTTTCTAGTTTAATGGAGACAACTGGTTAAATTGACATGATAATGTGTTTTCAATGTCCTGTAAACATCTTGTACGCATCGGTGTTCTTTGGGGTCAATTTGACCCTAGGCTGTTTTGGCTGTATAAAACATATGAAAAATTAAGAATTTAGGCAGATTTGTTCTGGTGGTTGTGGCTGACATTTGAGTCATCAAAAATAATTTTAGAATCTTCAAAATACCTCCCTATGCTTTAGAGCCCTAACCTAACATAATCAGTATGACGAGAACTCCTTATAGTTCAAACCACACTGGAGAGGGAAACATCAGTCCTACAACAATTTTATCATGGGGAGGGGTATCCTATCATGCAAAGGATGTTAGAAAATTTGAAGATAACAGGAGGGCTAAACTGAAGGACTAGGCGCTGCGTGCGTTTCCGACATGTCCTTACACCATACAAATTAATAAAAAAAAACATTTGGACGTGGCAGGCCATCCACTGGAAACCGGATGAAACTGAAAAAAAGTGAAAGGCAAATATCAGAATTTCTAAATATTTAACTATTTTAAATTCCGCTCACCTGACGCTTCCGGAAATGTATGCGCGTGTACCCCCGTATAGGGTGCACTTGCTCTGCTCCTCACTGAACCCACCATTTCCCACGATACGCCCACATTGTCAGTGGTCGAGTCACGTGTTTCTCCGCCTTGTGTCTCCCTGAGAGTCGAAGCCACACAAATCAAACTCAACCAGCACTCTGAGCACTGAGCACAGCGAGAATGGAAAGCAAGCAGCCAAAGTGAGCCGTATTATTCTCTCTCAGGACCACAGTACGCTGGAAGAGAATTTCCCACAAAATTTCGTTAAAAAAATATTCCGTAAAGGATTGCATTGTAGGTCTAACCTAATTGGACAGAATATGCGAATCGAATTTTTAAAAGGACCCTCCCGTCATCCGAACAATCCACCGGCGAGCAAGAGGCTTGAGGTTGTATGGGGTATGGGACGCAAAGCTTACAACCACCCCGAATGGATTGAAGGTTAGGCAGTCTTCTTGGATGAATTCCTTTCACTAAACGTTTCTGCTTGTCTTTTCGCAACAGATACGGGTAGCTTTTAATAGTCATGAAGCTGGTCTTAGCGAACTTATTTGCACTGCTTTTTGTGTGCACTTGTGCCAGTGTTTTTTATGTCTGGAGCACGCTGGAAAACCGGTTGGAGCGATACAAACGTGGTTTTATTTTACCAGGCGCTGGTTTATTTCAATTCGGCTCATCCACGGACCTTTCCACCAAAACTTTCCGGGCTTTACTCGCCGTACCAGGGGCACAAAGACTGCACTTGGGGGGTAGGCTTGAGGTTCACAACCTCACCAGTGTTCGGGATCAAACTGTCTCTGTAGGAAACAGAGATTACCATATGAATGCAGATAACAAGAGGTCAGCGCAAAGGGAGGGCCTGGCCAAATTGAGTTTCCCGATTGAGGATGGGATTTTTTGGTGTCAAGCGCTGGAGAATCGCTTCAAGGTGGGCTTTACAGAGGAACATGCACAGGCATGGCAACAAAAAGCCCGGGGCTACCGGATAGTTAAAATAGAGCCTGGCTGCGGCAGAATATCCAACCAGCTCGCCACTTTTTCGGACGGAACCAAAGCCTGTGTGCGCTACGGGATAAACGCGGACCAGGTGCAAGGAGAAACTTTGACATATTACCTGGCTAGTTTACTGGGTATTACAAATCTGCCTCCTCTCATTCTCACACAATTGAACGTTGAGAGTGAACAATGGGCGTCTGTGAGGAGAAGGATAGGCGATTTACAGTGGAGTGAGCGAGCTGTGGTGTCTCTCACCGAATGGGTTTCAAACCTGACTGGAGTTGTCACACCTGGTCCTCTCCGACAGGAAAGTAGTGGGCTACATCCACTGCGCAAGGAGCTGAGAAACAAAACAACAGCAGAACTCCTAGAACTAATGCAGTGGAGCGATCTGATTATATTTGACTATCTCAGTGCCAATTTCGATAGACTTGTTAGCAATCTATTTAGTCTACAGTGGGACTCTCATGTGATGGAGAGGGATACAAACAACCTGCTCAAAACGCCCCGTGGCGACCTTGTTTTCATAGACAACGAAGCCGGACTTGTCCATGGCTACCGGGTCCTTGATATGTGGGAGAAGTATCATAGCACGGTACTTGGATCATTGTGTGTGTTCAGAAAAAAGACAGCTCAACGCGTGATAGAGCTGCATCGTCTAAGAAACACGAGGACTAGGTTGCTAGAGGTCTATCGAGACAGCGAACCTTTGTCTTCTGAATTAGGTTTTCTCTCAGACCAACACGCTGGTGTGCTACAGAACAGAATAGACAAATTATACAAACACATTTTGCATTGCAAAGGAAAGTACAGCCAGTTGTGAGCGGTCACTTAATTAATTTGACAGGTGACTATCTATTATCGTCTGCCAAAATAGAATGTATATGCTGCTTCACTGATTTGACACGCGAGTAAATATTTCACTGAACTACCTCTTGTGCATAAAATGTTTGCCTTCTCCATGAATATTAAACATTGACAATTTGTTTAATCATCATTTTTGCAGATTAGGCTGTAGGCTGTAGGGTATTCTAGCGATGCAACTGAGAGGAATAGAGCGTTAATAGAGCCAACGCACTTCGTTTTTTCTGCCTTCACTATCTCACTAGGTTATTATTCAGTTTGTGTGCTATTTTGGGATACAGTGTTACTTGGTGTGTGTCCTGTAGCCTATGCACAGAATATTGACTGGTAGGCTGGTGTTTTTGAACTTCCTAAGCCTTAATTTATGTTTATTCTTAATGTGTTTAATTTGTTGGTAAAATTGTGTCTCACGTTTTATAGCTTTGTTGCACAGTCAACTGTCACGGAAGCATCTGTTATCACGTCATTGGTTGTCTGTTGATTGTGTAAGCAGCCTTAATGTCATAACATATTTGCTGTACATGTTGTAAATACATTGTGAAAATAGTGTCGACCTATTCTGGGAATTTGAAATCCCTCTCTGACTAATTTAATGTACATTGTAACATTCCAATCCTCCTGTCTTTTTTTATAAATATATTGTTATTGTTACTGTTAACGGTTTTCGAATCACGTGTGTCTTATTCAGTCCTTTCTCCAACAGTCACAATGGAGGGTCAAATATTTGCATGGTGTGTGCAGAGCCCCCGGGGATTCTTTTTTTTTATAAAGGGTCCTGTCGTTGTCCACTACAGTGCTCCCATTGTGCAGTCAAAATGCCTTGCCCTGGTACCCTGTTACCCAGGAACCCCTTTAGTGTCAGGCAGGATGGGCCAGTCCACCCCAACCCCCCACCCCCCCTTCCTGTCTCTCTCTCCAAACGACTCATTTTGAAATGCCATAGAAACATTGTTAAAACTATAGACTACAGTATGTGGAAGATGGGCTTATACAGGTTTGAACTTTTAACTGTAGAAGAAAAAAAAAAGAAAAAAGGCAACTTCATTCTCACAGGAGAGCCTTTAATTTCAAAGGCTATTCAAACAGCCTGATTCATCTTCATGAAAAGGAATTCAAGTGAAGTGCAGCCCTAAGGCTGGTTGTGCTTAAGCGTCCTGGACTGTCACTTTACAGCAACACGACCCACCATTTAAAACCCCCCCCACCACCCCCACCAAAAGTCTCTTGGCTCATTAGTTCCACCTTGGACGGAGGGCTGCCTCTGATCAACTAAACCCAAACCTGGAGGCACGTCGGTGGGGATGTCCGTGATAAAACGTTTGAAGGTCTAATGGATTCCAGCCCTCTGTCTATCCCTTGTCTCATCTGGTTTCTTTTACACCTCTTGTTGATAGCTGCGGGGCTCGGCAGCAAGGTTCACGATGTTCCAGAGAGTCCAGGTGGAGGGTGGGTTCCTTTTGTTTTGTTTTTTGAGCAGCTGAGGTTTAAGCCCTAGTATGAAGTGCCTCGTCCGTGGTTCCTAAGGAAGACAGGCGCACAGCTCACAGGCCTCGTGTTGGTGTCATCGATCTGTGTTTCTCCCTATTAGGCAGCGATTAGCGGCCAGGACGCGGCCAGGGTTTTCAGCAGGTGCAGCTGGAGGCTTTTTCGCCGGACGAGCTGCCTGCTGCTTTGGTAATGGGGACTTTGGGGATCGATATGTGTGTGCCGACTGCTTTGGAGCTAGAGGAAAGCAGGTCATTTCAAACCCAGGGTAGGGTAGGGTTAGGGGGTGGATGGATGGTGGAGGGAGGCGGAGAGGCCGGGGAGGGTGTTTTGCAGCTCGCCGTCTTGCCAAAGGCGCGTCTGTCGCTGGCAAGCCCTCCAGGAGATTTACGACGGGCTGCAGACACCGTGGATTAAAAACAATGCTAAACCGCGACCTGCATGTCTAAACCAAACTTGCACCCTTGCATATCCCCGATTCCTTCCCCCTCTCTCCACCTCCCCTTCACTTACAGCCCTCCCCGCCACGCATCTGTTTGCTATTGTTAGCTAAATGTAAAATGATAGTTCCATTTGCCTAATTGGCTGTTTATATAGTTTGTTTTGCACCAAAAAGCCCACTTTTTGTATTTTGAATGTAAGGCCTGTGTCAGCCACAATCACGGTGGTGGTGGATATCAAAGTGGTGGAGCCGCTCCTTAACCATTTGCATGTGCTCACTCTCGCTTTCCCCATCTGGCTTGTTTCTTGCTAGCACAGTCCTAACAAAAGTTAACCCTGCAGCCCCACCTCCCCACTCCCCATCATGTGGCCACAGCCCTCAGCCCCCAGTGCGGCCTGGCCTCATTACAACTCCCCCTCATTGGCTTCTGGGAAAGGCCACGGGGGTTTTACCCAATTGCGTGTGGATGTGGGAGTTGGTGAGCCAATATTGTGAGCAGTGATAAGTGCCTGTGCCCTTTGTGTGATCCAGCCCTGTTGTCAGTGTCCAGTGTTGGGAAGGATCCGACAGTCTGACAGGCAGAGGGGCTCTCTGCAAGGGACCGTGCAGACTAGACCCACACCTGATGTAAACACACAGGCTCATCTCCCCTCCACTTCACATTGCACACATTCCAGTGGAGCCAAAGGTGCACCACCACACACAAGCACAACGCATACGCCCACACATAAAAGACATTCTCGGCCTGAGCAGATCCCCACTAGTAGAGAAGACACAGCTGTGTACATTAGCTGTCGAAGCCAGCAAAGCTTTTCACTTACGTATTTGTTCAAGGTTGTCTTTGTCCACAGGAATCTCATATTTGTTTTGGAAGAGATTCTCGTCTTGGTTTTTGAACTAAATGGCTGTCAATCTAAAAAGCAGTAGGTAAGCAAATCCTCTTAAAAAAATAAGAGGCTGTTTAATTTATTTTGCTTACACATATTTAATACAAAGGGTTGTTCCAAAATCCAAAAACAACATACCAGCCCACAAAAAACTTACAAAACTCAGAAAACATTACTTTAAACAAACAAATAGCACATATTTAAAAGACTACATATCTAGACAGTAACCGACTAAGACTAAGATCTTACCGTGCAACAATTGTGACAGGGTTGCCAAATCCCAGGGGGCTCTTGCTGCCTTGGCCCATCTCTCTCCCAGCGGGGTTGCCATGTGCAAGAGGCCAGCGGACGGACATAGCTGGCATTCTTTCATGGCTGCTCCGTGCTGGGGACTTCCTGTGCATGACTGAGTGGTTTCATTATGAAAACCAGCACATACGAGGCTATGCATACTATACAGCTGAGTGGACACGGGATGCAGAGGGGTGACTGGGAGGCTGGAACAAGGGGGCCGGGACAGCTGGAGGAGGGACAGGTCTGGAGGGTTACAAGGCTGAAGTGGGCTGCAGCTTAGCTGGCAGTGGCCCTGGGGTAAGGCTAACGTCCTTATGCACATATGAGTGGTGTTTCTTAAGAGGACAAATTTGCCTAACATGATGAACTCATTACCTTTTTCTTTTTTTTCCCTCAGCTATTTCTGGCCGATTCAATTTGCACATGAAATCCAAATGTGCCCATTGCCAAGATTGAGCTGAAGTGCATTACGCAGAGTTTGGTTGAGTACAATAATCAAGCTGTGGTGTTACAGAATGGGATTTTACTTACGGAGAGGTCAACAGTGAACTGATGAGTCACATGATGAAAGTTTTACGGTTTCTCTTCCGTCATCTCTGGTGATTGGATGCACGTGCATATTTTTCTCCGAGGGATTGCGTGGCTAAGAGAAAGATTAAAATGAGAAGGGTGGGAGACAGATGGCCTCCTGGATTTGCGTTTGTGGATGTGGTTCTGGGTGTGTTTCCGTGCATCATAATATTCCGACTTTTTCTTCTTGTGCTCAACCGATTTACTTAGATTCTGATGGCTGTGCGTTCTGCCAGGACGGTCGCATCCTGGAGTGAGAGAATTGTTTGGTGCGGGGCTTTGTCAGAGTAAATCATGCACAGGGGAACGCTCGTACATCTCTCCAGCTGTTGGCCATATTCTCCCTCCTCTGCTGCACTCTCAGATTATGGAAAAGATTACATCCGGCCTGTCCCACTCCATCACACAGGCCTGCTACTCTCGTTCCCGACCGTTCCCGATCGGTGCATCTTTTCATTCCATCACCACGCGACGGAATGCATCCGGCCGGCGCTGTCTCAAATGTATTCTCTCTCCCTCAAAAACAGATTTTTATCTCTTGACGAATAGTCTGGATTCGATTTTTTTCTTAAAAAGGAAATGCATGCATGCAATCTGTTGTCGGTTTTGTGTTTGTTTTTTGTTGTTGTAGCACTGATTTTGCAATGATGTATTACACAGTAGACGTTAAATACAAAATGATGTGTGAAATATTGTTCAACAGAAGAAACGCCCCTCCTGCTATGACATAAAAAATGTATATGGCACTGTCTTTTACGTCCCTAATAATTTATATTGTGTGCTATGTACCTCATGTCACGGAGTGCTTGCATTGTTTATGATCCAGCTTAGAAAACAGAGTCCTGCAGTGCAGTGACTTGTCAGAACAGAGCCCATCGGAAGCCTTAACCTGCATGTGCAGGTTGCTGAAATATTGAATAATAATATTTTCATGCTGGGATTGTTGAAGAAGTGTTTTGAAGATGTCACAGTGCTACGGAATGTAAGAGGAATGCAATGCTGAGACCATCATTATTTCCACATCTTCTACAAAGGAATAAAAACGGTGCTGTTTCTTTTTCTAACTCACCATATTATCTCTCACTCTCGTTCTCTTCCCTCTGTCTCTCTTTGTATCTCTCTCTATCTCTCACTGTCTTAGCAACGTCATAAACGGCATTTAAGTTCCACTCACTTGGCTAAAAGAGGGGGAAGAGCCCCCCCCCCTCCCCTCTCCCCCCACACAAACACACACAAAAAAGGGGGTCACATGAATTTTACATTTGTCTGCCTGGCAATTACAGATCTCTCATGTTTTAACATCCTTCTCTGCTCAAAGCTAACCAGGCGTGTCATTAGCTTCTCTGTCAGGTCATGTGCCTTTCGAGCATCACTAGCAACTTATTTCTCTTTCTCCTAGAGACAGCTCCATACCCCACCCGGCTCTTGATTGACATACTTGATGGACTTTGTGCGATCTCCTGGGTGAAGCCTGTTGATGTTCCATGCAGTCTGGGGGATTCCTGCTCCAAGAACAACGCCTTGCTTTCATTTGCATCCGGCTTCATCTCTATGTAAATTTGAATTAGTATGCTTATGGAAATGTCGGTTTATTTTTCATTTTTTTTTGCTCACCAGTGTTTGAAAAGCGAAGAATAACAGATGACATTCATGGAGATAATCTACGATTTGCCTTTTGAGCGAGTTTCATTCATGGCCACCTGCACCTGGCTGTGTCCATGGTGTCTAATGAACATATTTCTATGCTAATGCTGTGCAGCGGGTTTAGAACTTGCATCCGATGCCAGGTGGAGATGTGGCCAGTCCAAATTAGCCGCGCAGGACATAATTGTTTTGCTTGCATAACAAGGAGTAGGGGACGACCTTTTCTAAATATGGAGCGCAACTGCATTATGCAACACCACTTAGCCGACCCACCCAGACTTTCATGCCTGATGCATCTGGGAGAAAATCAGTATGAAATTGGCATTTATCAGACTTGGGGGGGGGGGGGGGGGGGGGGGGGGACGCCCAGTGAACCAAGGACAAATTGGTCACGCTATACGGGAATACTTTGGAGCCCTTTCAATGGGTTTTGAAAAATGCTTATGCTGTGTGCCTTGACGGTCACATGAGGACTCTATCCGCTCTCCGACCTATAGCACATAGCACTGAGCCAAATCGATATCAAGAAGGACGTGAGTACACGTGGCACTCTATGACAAAACACCAACCATTTTGCTGATTCAGCAGTCCTGCCCCCCCCCCCACCCCCCCCCCCCCACCCTCTCCGAAGCTGACCACTGCCTTCCTCAATGTTAGCACTAACTCGTCTGTAGCGTATCAGAGTGGAGAGTGTGGTACCTCTTTAAGCAGTCACTTTGAAGGATGACGCCCAATGCCTGTAGCTGGGCTTGGTAATTTGGTCATTTCTATGTAAATTGGTCTTTGTGTCGTCCCAGGCTGGGATACCCTACGAGAACTGTGGTCGGCCCTGGCGCGTAATGGCGAGGTGTTAGGTTTCGATGGTTCCACGCTGTGAGGTTGTCAATGAGTCAGTCAGTCACTTTGATGGACGGGGAGGTGGGGCGCTCGCCGGGAATGGGCCAGCAGACAGGCAGGCACTCCAAGCCGCAGCATCCAGGTGTTCCCTGTTCTCCTCTGCAATGGAAAGGGGGATCTGTTCACTGTAGACAGGCTTTAGGTAATGTTGGCGCCTGACTCTACAGTATCACCGTCTTTTCTTCTTTTATTTTTTTCTCTCCACGAGCTCAGGCAAGCCTTTACGAAGCCAGAGATAGGAGCAACCAGAGTTTAAGGTATCAAAGGATTAGAGTGTCATTAATGCCACACATGTATGATGAATGAATTGCTCTGAACGAGAGCGAATGACCCCAAAAAGATGAATGGCCGTAACCCTTTGAAATAAACCCTGCCGCTCCAACTGAAGGGTCAAGCCACCTCGTCTCTCTGTATATTTAGATAGATATTTATACCTTGTCTTTTATATGTCCCCTTCATACCTGAAACCTGACTCATTTTAATCACAGGTTTGTGGCAGCCCGGCTTCCCACGCCAAGGAAACACGGTGATTACAGAGGGAGACAAATACAGGGTGTGACCCCGCGGTGTGCTGTCTGCCGTGAACACTTCCCAACACCCTGAGACTGGCGTTGGGAATGATACAGTGAATCTACCTCCCCTCAACAACAAACAGCAGGCAGCAGATGTGACTGTGTTTGGAGTGCATACTTCACATTATGCATGCACACACACACACACAGACACAGACGCTCAATTCCTTTGTAGGAAAGGATTCAATCTTCTGAATAACGTTACCCTTGAAAGGCGTATGACGCATAAAACATTGATGGAACTCATGAACGTTTGATTGAACAGTGGCTTGTCCTTGGACATCAGGATCAACAGCTGCTAGTCATTCTGATCGCAAACAGAATCAGTCTTCCAATAAGCATAAGTGGTGTCCTGAGTTATTCTTTTCTCCGTTTTATTGGATTTTTCTCATCCTCTCAGTTTGCTTCCCCCCCCCCTCTCTCTCTTTCTCTTTTTTTCTCTCTCTTTTTCTCTCTTTCTCTCTCTTCACGCCTCATTCTAATTCCCCACACCTATTTTGTCTTGTGCAAATATTGCCAGTGAGAGATCCTGTGCGGTGTGATTGATTGGGCAAGCAGACTAATCATCTGGGCCGACTACAAAGACATCTCCTGTAAAATCAATGCCACCAAAAGTGAATCTAAATCAGCCTCAGAATGCAGACTCCTCCGAGTGGCCCAGCTTTGCAACGAGCTGGGGAAAAGCCTCCATTTTCTCTAAATTCTCCCTCATTTTTTTTTTTTCCCCTCTCCTTCGATTTTCTCATTTACCATTTATCCTTTGGTAAGCAGAAGGATTTTATAGGGCACTTGAGGTGGGAATATATGTCCTGGAGATTGCCTTATAGAAGTCAATTGTTTTAATGTCAAAATATACGTTCCTCGTTCAGGAAGCCGTATGGCTTGGCGCCGTGCTCTGACAGACATTGGGAAGGAAAACAGACATCTCTTGCAAGGACAAATACGGCGATA
>JAPMUY010010724.1:102500-122973 GCA_026901105.3 Galaxias olidus
CTTCAGACAAAGGGAAAGCATGAAATAACAAAGTAAAATCGAACATGTTGTATGGTCTGGTGATGGACTCTTTTGAGCAGATCTTGATGTTAGCTTTGGGTACTACTTCAGCGCTCACCATGACACACGTTTTGACCCGGCCACATTCACAGCACCTACGTCTGACCTTTCCTCCCCCTCTCCTCGTCTGGACAGAAGTTTCTGCAGCAAAGTTCCTGCTGGCACTGACCCTGTGCTTCATCCTTTGGTCTGATCACCGAACGAAAATGGAGCTGAACGCAGCCAGATGGACGGGCTGACATTGTGCAAAGACGATGGAGGAGTAAACCAGGAGAGTCCGCGTACACTACGCTACCTGGTCTCTGTACCCGTTGCTGTTCTGTTTCTATCTCGCATCGGCACTGAACAGAAACAGGAACCTCTAGCCCGGTGAGAAACCAGACAGCTTGAAGGCTTTGGCTCACAAGGTCGGAGCACTCAGGTGTGCTGATTTGATTTGTTTTGGCTCATTTGAACACATTCCTGATGTTTGTACCCTTGCACTCTTCTCTCTCTCTCTCTCTCTGTAGAATATAATCAACCACGCCCGTCATTCATATGACATAGCTATAGTTCAGTCTAGCTGTCTTGGTAGGGTTCATTTGGTGGGAGGGGTCATTTTGGACGGAGAAACCCTTCATGCCCCCCCTAGGACCCCACCAGTTCCAGGGCAGCATACGACTGGGGCGCACAGAGGGGCATTGTGGCCTGGCACACCCACGTTCAGGGGCATATACAGTGAGAGGGGCCCCCCTGAGGGTGATAAAACGCTGCTTGTCATTGTTCTGAAGAGCCTAGGATCTGGTCTGTGTCCTTGGCTACGATGTCATGACTGGTCAATCAAAACGCACTGGGGAGCATGTGTGAACGGTTGTCGTGCACTTGCCTTATATGGGCAACGGGCAGGCCCAGGCTAAGACCTGTGGATTGGGCATGCGTGCATGTGTCTGTCTGTGTGTGTGTGTGTATGTGTGTGTGTGTGTTTATGTATATGTGCGAATCTGTTATCAGTTTATGCATTCTCGTCCTCCACATCTCCCTCTCATCTGCCCACACGTGCCCGGTACTTCCTCACAGTAAACACACTTAAGGGAGAACTGTGACTCTTTGATCCCCACACTAGACGTCTTGGATGGCTCCTATCTCCACCTCTCTGCAGCCCCGGAGTGGTGGGCCCTCTAAAGGGTAGCGGAGCGGCACTGCGTCTCAGGCACAGGCTTGTTTGCCGTAGATGACTCACAGATAGAGCCGGAGCAGGCGCCTCCGTGTGTCATGTGCACCGCCAAGACGTGACAGCCTCAGACAAATCTCCCATTGTGTTTCGACTATGACTTACAACACGCTGTTTTTCCTGGCAGAGGAGACAGTGAGTTGCCTTTTTTAGTTCGATGATCGGAGCAGGATTACAGGAAGGCTTATGGGCGTTGAGGTAATCAAAATATATTCAAATAATAGAGAGAAAAAAACTCCTGGGGACATTTTGACTTATTAGAATTACAAAGAAAAGGGTTGTCTTATCAAACATCAAACATGTCAACAGAACCACAAAGCTAGGCTGCCAGATAAATAAATAAAGCAATACATGTCTACACTTTTGGAATGAAACACTGCAGAAACGTTACACACACACACACACACACACACACACACACACACACACAACCGACCGGAGGGTTAAACCAATGTCATCATATTAGCTGAGTGGGTTGTTTGGCTGGCACCAACGCTCAGTGCTGTCCCCTGACACACCCATGCTGCCGCCGGCAAACGCAGGCCTTAAACTCGGCAGGAGAACGACAGATGCACATGACTGCACTTGGACGGGCGGTGGAAGATGGTTACCGGGGGGACGGCCCGGGTGCGGGGTCCTGATAAGAGCAGTCGTTTAACGGATTTAAACAAGGCCAAGTAACAACACCAAGGCTAAACTGCTCACCATGATGTCAACAATGAATCCCGCTCCAATGTATCTGTCTGTTGATGTGGCACTGTGTTTGGTGCGTGTGTATTTGTCTCTCTCTGTGTGTGTGTGTGTGTGTGTGTGTGTGTGTGTGTGTTTTGCATCTCTCTCTGCTTCCCTGTTCCTCTTTGTTTCTGCGCCTGTCTGTCTCTCTTTTTTCTTTTTTCAAACCGCCTGTCTTTGACTGTGCATGCGTTCTCACTCTCATCTTGTCTGTGTGTTGGCATTGCTCTCTTCTCCGCACTCCAGAGTGACTCTTGTGACTCTGAATCATCAAGTTCTGTCGTTTTATTTACAGCTCAGTGATGCCCTCTCAGATCACGCAGCATAAAGTGCTGGATGCCGAGAAGATGGGGCGGCTGTTCTGACGTCATTGCCCTGCTGATAACGACAACATCAAATATTTTGCCTCTGTAGATAGATTAATGTTCACGCACAGTTTTGGGAACTCTTGTGTTCTGACACCACCACTGGCTGCTCCTTGATCTGCGTTGTGATTGCGATCAATCGAGCTTTGATATTGGTGGCAGATGTGATTTTGACCAGCTTGTATCTCCCTTCAGATCCAATCTTCGGGTGCAAGAGTTTTGACGGCACCCGGGACATAGGGTTTTCATCCGAGCGGCCAAATTGATATAGTTCAAAAAGAGTTCGCTGAATACACAACTAGCCTTTTCCTTATTCAAACTCAAACTTAATCCTCCTCTCATGTTTGTACAAAAATCTAAATCCTGTCCATCAAATGATTGCCTGTGATACAGTATTTTGGCATATTGACATATCCATTTTCTGTCTAGGCAACTAATACTAATAGTGGCTGGGGATCAAACTGGTTTATTTCTCTCAAATCTCATCATACACACTTCTAAGTTTACATTTGACAAAGACACCCAGTTAACTTTCAATCAGCTGACCGTTTTGAGGGATTTGAACCAAAACAATATATGAGTTCAGCTGCAACCCATACTCTTCTCTCCAACCTAACAATCCACAGTGACTCCTAGCCTCCCCATCTGTTGCCAGCAATAAAGCATTGAGCAGGGCAAGGGTTATGAAAAAAGACACGCTGCAGGGTGATTGATTCAAAGGCTTATTGAAAGAAAACCTGCTTATCGATCCTGGGCAACTGAGAAGTGGGCAGAGCAAAGGTTTTATTCTGACCAACATAATGACGTCCAAAGAGGGAAGATAGCGACCTTTTTTTTGATAGGCTCACCTGGATGAATGAATGCCGGCAAGGGAGCTGGGTCATGCCCAGAATACTCAATGAGGCACATGCATGATAAACGCATACACATAGACACACAAACACACCAACACTGAAGCCCTTTTTTTACCTGACCAGCGTTATGAAACGACAGCTCTCTTTCACCCTCCCACCTCTCTGCTTCAGCCTCAGGCATTCAGCGTGGACTTTGTGTGGGATGAATGGATCTGGCTCTTGGGAGGTAGTCTGTATGTATCTCTGCAGCTGCCTTGAAGAGTGAAAGTGTGTGCGTGTTTTTGTTTGTTTGTTTGAGTAAGGTCAGCAAGAGTGAGTAGATGAGAGTGAGCAGTGTGAAACAAAAAGATGTCCCTTGTACCATCGATGTTAGAAGATAGTATCGAATCTGTGTTGAATATCTAAACACAATGCATACACACTGTCTTTGCACATGTCCCTCAGACTAACTCATAGCACAATGCAACGCAGTCAGTAACATTATTATCATCACATTAAAAAACCATACCTAGATATTGTTCTATATATTTTGTTTGAAAGGATGTCTTTGCACCAATAATAAATAAATACTCTTTTGTGCAGATCCTGATTTGAGTTTACACTACTAGCTCGGTGCTGACTGCGATCCCTTCTTTGGTTCAGCCACATGCACCACACCTACTACAGTGCTGGCTTTAGTAATGCCACAGTTCTTCCACTGATTGACTCAAAATGACACATATTGACTCCACTTCATGATTCACAGCAGCATATATGACAGGTGGGGTGCGTTGTTGAAAAGAGCATGCCAAGACCTGAACTGCTTAGGCAACGACGAGGCAGAGAAATTGGATAGGGAGTATCGAGACCGACAGGGCAAAGACAGGGGGAGAGACAGGAGACATCCTGCAGCAAAATGTTTGTCTGTTCTCCCGAGACTCCAATCGTTACGTATTCCATCTTCACCCTGGACAGATGTCTGACCTTTCATGCCAATACTGCAATGTTAAAGCAGTGGCATTAGGTAAATGTTTTCTGCTGCCAAGGCTGCCCTCTCCTCTCCACAGTCTGCTCTTGGTGAGCCTGTTATTCCTCTCAAACAGAAATGTTTTACTGGAACATAAAAAAAATCATGGTGTTGTTGCCTTGGAAATATTTTATGAATTGGACATAGCAATTATGCCCTGTGGCGCTTTTCTCCCAAATAACCCATACACTATTTGACACACTACTACTACTTTGCTGATGGTGGCGGTTTATTAGTATTATGCTCATTATCCAGATTGTTCCACGAGTGTTTGCTTTGGGATGGTGGTGATAAATTCAGGTTATCTTTTCCGAATCCTTTTTACAATGCTTAACTGAAGACCATGCAACTGGTCTTCCTGTAAGCAGTATGTTTTAAATACAACTTTTACTAGTAATCCTATAAAAACTGCAATTATGTCCTTCAAATTAACCTGGCGCTTGTGCTACTGTGAGTCCATATTATTGTCATTGCCCAAAGACTCGACGTTTATAGATGAGTGAGCACTGCTTACTAAGCAGCGCGTATGGTTCAGTTCCCCTTAGTTTAGTTTGGCTAGAAGCTGAAAGCGACTCTAGGATTAACAGCAAATCTTTTAAGGCGGTGTCGGGTAATCAGCTGACCTCACATTGGGCCCCACATTCCATCTCCGTCTATAGAAAGAGGTTCATTCAATACGTTTAGAGAAATAACTAATAAAATTTGACCTTGTTCAGAGTTCCGAGTTTCTAGATCTAGTCAGTTGACAGTGACAGAGGTGTATTTTCAATTCATTTGATAGAGACAGGGAATCAATCTTTTTTGGAATAACATATTAATTATAATTTTTTGGAAGCAAACGCAAAAGTGAGATCTGCATTTTGGCCATTTATGTGCGGACGGTAACAATCATCCTTCAACGTGTTAATCCCTCGTAACGCAGATTGAACGAAATTCTTGTGAACATACTCGCAAACACTTTCAGTTAAAAAACAGCCCTTGTGCCGTGACATTGTTCCGCAATGCCGTGACCCGGATTCGAACCGGGGTTGCTGCGGCCACAACGCAGAGTACTAACCACTATACGATCACGGCGAGTTACCGGGGCTGATGCTAAGAGATGGAGCATTTGCAGCATAAACCAGTCCTGTCCACAAGAGACTTTAGCGCACACCCACCCGTGGCACCTCCCACTTCTTCACAGACCACCGTTCTCCAGTGACAGTTCGCCATAGGCCAATTGTCACAAAGCTGTGTATATTGACACTAGACGTGCAGACAATAGTGCCTCTGCACAGCAGTGAGCTGTGAGCCAACACCATCGGGTAGTCTACTTGCTCAATGCTTGCTCAATGCTCTTGAGCCGTGACATTCTTCAGCAAAATATTACCGATTTGTGATTTGCATATAGCTTGAAGCCACTTGTGCCGCGCACTAGACAACTGAGAATAGAAATGTATTGCAAATGTTTTGAATCCGTAGTCTATGTCAGAAGCAGCTTTAAAAGTTCTGAATAGGCCTAAGTGTTTTGCTAGTTTACTTGCTTATGTTTTCCATATATGCTGTAAATTCTGTTTGGGTTTGGAGTTTTAAGAATATAAAGTTTTGTCTTTTGAGAGTGTATTAAGCTCACTCGGGGCATTATTTCAGTTTGATGTTGTTCCACCTATTTATGAAATAACACAGTCGGAGTAATCATCTGTCAAAACCAAGGGCAGAACACAGCGCAATAATTTATTTGAGCTCATCGTCACGGTTCCTGTTTCGATAATCCACTGCAAATTGTTCTCTCAAGCCACTATTTATCATGGTCAATTTTTTTTATCCGTTTGTGGTTGACGCCCTCCGTAATTGTAGCTGTTGTCAAACCAAATTGTCTTTCCCAGCTCTCTGGCGCTCACGCGCTTACCAGAGAAACAGGAAGTAGAGAAAAAAACGGCAAGCAGCTGATGACAACAAGGAAGTGAGTGCAGGCGAATTGGGGCTCAGTTCAGATGCTAGTGTTGCTAAGTGAAAGTAGAGCAAAAGATAAGAGACGACCCAAGGCAGCTGCCTGTGCTAAGGAAGTGCTAGCCTGCTGGCTAATAACACTGGATCTGCATTATCTCCCAAACAGCACGGCAGAAAGAGACAATAATTGGAACGGAACTTGACAGTTGTACAAACCAACCAGCACAGCACACAAACTGAAGTGTGCTTATTTTACTGGTAAGCCCCATAGGCGAAGATAATTTGTGTGTTTTCTGCATCGAATGTGATTGCTATGCAGGAGTAGCGTAGGATCATAGAAAGAATGAGAACGGAAAATAAAGAGTCTTCTGTGCATGATGCTCATGTTCACTTGGTGCCAGGAGACAGTGAGTCTACACACACAGAGGAAAGTCCCAAGCAGCTAGAGAGAGAGAGAGAGAGAGAGAGAGTAGAAATGAGAGGGGGTGCTTTCAGCTAAGGCCCTGCTGTGTGTCAGGCAGGCAGTATTGTCAGTCTCTGTTCTTCAGCTGCATTCCCGTAGAGTGAACTGAAAGAGGAGTGTGAGATAGAAAACGAGCGAGGCGCAAGGCCCGACTTGGGGCATGGGGAGTCGGAGCTGAAAGAGAAGGGGGAGGAGAAGGGGGTGGGGCTGCCTTGCTGGTCATTCTGAGTGTAGTCTCTACAGCAGTGTGTGTGTGTTGTTGTTTGTGTGTGAGAGATATTGGGTAAACAATGCAGGTGTTTGCACACAAAGATTGTCGAACTTGCCAAATTAAAGTTATTCACATTGCTGGGGTATGTACTAAGAGAGATAGTGTATGTGTGTGTTTGTTGTGGTGCGTTGTCATTTTCCTCGTGTCTACAATGTCCTTATGAGAGTTTGCAATGCCAAGGGTCAAATCTACAGGAGCTTTTAACAGTCACCATATGACCTTTCTGCTGTACCCAGTCATCTCGGTCAATTCTATTTATACCCTGTCCTCTGCTTTATCATTTGGGCTGTTCAGATCATATATCCGACATGACCAATCAGGATGAACCAAGGGTTGGAAGTATACAACAGGAAGAGGAGGAGCTTCCGCAGATGGACGGATCATGTGACGCGTGTGAGCCTGACGAGGCACAGCCAGCCACGCTGGTGTGCCACATCTGCAGCTTCGCCTTCTGCCCCGCCCACGCAGACAAACACGCTGGGAGCACGCGCCACCCACTGTCACCTTACAGCCAAGAAGAGGCCCTCGCTAACAGACCACAAAAAGGGGCAGGAGTGGGGGTTGCGGCCATGGTGGGGAATGCTGGGGCCGGGGCTAGGGCTAGAGCAGGACTGGGAGTTGGGATAGATCCCATGGTAGAAGAGGTTGCATTGTGTGAGGCCAGAATACAGGCAATGGAGGCAGGTGGAGTAGCCATGGATGGAGCAGGGGACGAGGATGCCGGGCAAGAGGGGAGGGGGGAGGCTGCCATGGGTGCTGGGGCTGGAGACGGGAACCATGCTCTTGAAGGGGAGCAGGAGGCCGTGGTGGGGGGAGGGCCGGGGAAGAGGGACACCGTGACGGTGGAGAGGCTGCGTTGCAAGGAGCACGGCCAAGAGGGCTCCCTCTACTGCAAGGTCGACGAGAAGATCATCTGCGTGGTGTGCGCCGTGCAGGGGCAGCACCGGCAGCACGAGATCGTCACCCTCCACGAGGCCTACGTGTGGCAGAAGGTGAGTCGCACTGTGACGACGTCACAGGTAAGGACAGACGGTCGCTGTGTATGGAATCGCCTACAATGCATCCTTAACATGCTAAATATGACACAAATTTTTCTGCATGTTTAGTTTGTTAAGGACGCATGACAGTACCTTCCATACTTCATATTAGCAGCAGGGCGATTCATTGTAGCAAAAGCCATAATGGTATTCCCAGCGTGGCCGTTGCATGTTAACTAGCTAATTAAGTCCTATGTGAATAGTTTCAGGCAGGGTGGTCGCGTGCTAAACCGTCTTTGCGTTGACCCACAGCATGACAAGTCCTCCCAATTATCCAGACCCATAAATAATTAGTACGGAAACCTTGAAAATTAACTATAACGAGCTCACTCCAGTTTCTATCCGGCTTGGTATCAATTACAGCATCACGGCTCCCCAATCCCCAACTGGCCTATTTGCCTCGGGGCCTTTCACTGTGCTTCCATGAGTCACGGGCTGCTCAGGAGCGGCTCGGGGACAGACGGAGCCTAATGTTATTTAGGAAGGGGACTGTCGCATCAACACCGGGAGCTGGAATGACGGAGCACAACAGAACCGGGTCCCGTCCCTTTCAGGCCTGGCTGTTATCAGCACGCTGATGAACACGTTCTCCTTGTGTCAATGCCCTGGGCCAATTAGCAGCCCGGCGATACAATCTTGAAACGTGTTTTTAGTTTCGGATGAATACTTTTGAGCAATCAGTTGGGCATGGGGCACCACTAGCAGACCGTTCCCTCGTCGCTGCATGGATTTCCGAGCGAGCTATTTGGCGATGTGCAGCCCACTAGTGTGTGTCCTAGCGTTTAGCTGCAGTGGCGGTGTCTGTAGTGGGCCCTGCCTGACTCACCACAGCATTTGGTATTGATCTGACAAACAGGATGCTACGCTGCCTCTTATGTAAACGGTGCCCCGGGCGGCATTATTTGGCATTATTTGCATAGGGCTTTCAACATAAGTTAGCCTCGTTCAGTGCTATTTTTTGTGTATTATATTTAGAAGTGACTGTGCTTTTACTTTGAAAACTCAATTTATTTATAAATAAATCAAACATGTTGAAATTTATACTAAATGAAGAATTGAATGTGACTTCCTAGCAAAAACAATATGTGTGTATGTACTATATGAGTAGGCAGAACTGAATGAATGACTGACTGACTCATCCTTGCCTTTCAGAGCAGAGAAGGGTACGACCTGCTTGGATGCACACAGCAAATGGCGGATAAGATCAAGACTAAGTGGACCAATCCTGAGGTGAGGACTAGGAACCACATCCGTCTCTGAAATGAATACTTTCGGACGGTTTACCCAAGTTTAGACAAAGACTTCAGCCTTCCTCCCCGTATTAAAACAAAACAAAACTCGCACCGTCGTCAAAGGGGTTGCGGAAGGCAGTACGGCAACGAGAGCGTCTCGTACGGCAAAGTGACCCTGAAGAGTCACGGCACGGTGACCTTTGCTCTGGAGTCGCGGCGGTGTCCTGTCTCGTTAGCTCGTCCTAATGACATGACGAGGGTGGTGGATTAGCGCAGCGTAGGGGGCTGTGCTGTAGGGGTTCACAGTGTGAGCAGGTAGAAGCACCAGAGACACCCAGCAGTCTGGGCTGAGATAAAGAGGGATTAGACGAGAGATTAAGCCACAACAGGGAGTATACACGAGAGAGCCAATTATTCCAATCCATAGATTAAGGCATTCAGTTCCATCCTCCAGGTTTATTGTGAAAAACCATCCAAAGAAGAGAAAAGGATTCCGCTACAACCTTTAGATGGATGACATCATTGTCTAATACCTTGTTGTCATCTTCTGCTGGTTCATTCTCAGGTGAATAGAGTCCTATGTATGTATCGCTACAGAGGCAGTTATAATAGTATAGTATAGGTCTATTATTTATGTACATTTTAGTCCATTATTGATTAATAGGCGTCCAAAATAACTTTAGAATCTTTCTTTCCTTAGTCGTAATGAAAAGAAGTTTGCTCACTGGAGTCTTTTTGTCCAGTGATGCAAATCCGACTTTACCATTAAAATCCCTAATTGGCCCAGGCAGAGATGTTATGTTCAGTCAACCTTGGGAAAAAGCTACTTTTTAAAAGCGCCCATCGCAAACGCCTTTCCAGAACCGTGCCCTGCCACTGAGAACACCCCCCCCCCCCCCCCCCCCCCCCCCCAAATCACCAGGTTGGGATTTTAAATGAGTCACTGAACAGAGTTGTGTTGGGATTTTAAATGAGTCACTTAGAGCAGGGTGGAGGCTAAGGAGCCAGGTCTCATGTATTTACCATCTGCAGAAGGCCACCTGCTTCCCCAGCCACCCCTGGCTCGGCCCACTTCCCGCCCTGCTCGGCTCTCTGCTTTATAGCCCTGTGTCTGCACGTCGACGGAGCCGCGGGAGAGGGGAGAGTGGCTGCGGACCCGCAGAGCTGTGACCGGCAGTGCTGCTGCATTATGTCCAAAGGTTAATATGAGCGCGGCGGCGTAAAAGGTAATATCCTTATTGGCAGGCGCCTCCCGACCCTGGCCGCGCACATTATCATATAGAGAAATATCAAGGGTGCCCCGCAGCCGTGCCGGACCTTTCACATGCGGGGCCCGTCGGAGTGGCGGAGCGTGTTTCCAGGAACCTCTTTCCCGTTCGCTCACAGGGCCATGTGTCACACCGTATTATGGGGAGTTATAGGTGCGCCACCCTCTCCCTCTCCCCCCCTCTCCCAAATGTCAGCACGTCGTATTGTGCCAGACTGCTAGCTGATGGCTGGGGCTAGAGTGTGACGAAAGTTTGAGGAGCCAAAACTCTTGGCTCGGCACCAAGGGAGTTTTGAAGTGCACGGTGAGAACAGCTCTCTGTGTGTGTGTGTGTGTGTGTGTGCGTGCGTGTGTGTGCGTGTGCGTGTGCGTGTGTGTGTGTACGCGTCTGTGCGGGCGTGCACGTGTCTGCGCGCGGATGGCCAGGAGTGTGCGCAAGTGTGCCGGTGTACATGGTGAGCGGATAAAAAGCTTTAACCCCTCGCTGCTGTTTACTTATTAAATCTCCCCTGCTTCATTATGTACTCCGCCTCAGGTGTGGGGGTTTTAATCTCTTTGAGCTCATCTTTCCATACTCCACTGGGGCATAGAATATAATACATTAAACACAGTGGTGTTGAGGCTCCATCCATATTAATATTAAATAGGCTACCAGAGGATGACATAAGGGAAGGGGGGGTGGGGGGTGGGGGTGTTGTCTGTCAGACTAGCAGTACTAGTTAGACAGTCTGTCCTGTCCTTCACTGGCTGCTCTGGAAGGTGGAAGCGGAGGATGGCGTCGGGTTCAGACTAGGCCAGCAGGTAGTCAGCATATTTACCTCAGCCCTCATATTTTATTTACTCGGTTCCCTTCTGCATAATGTTATCTGTGGCACCGAGCCTGTGGTGGAGCTGGCTGCGTCTTCACAGAGGGGCGTATCACAGAAGCAACACAACAGCCGCCCCCCCCCCACACACACACACACACATACACACACACACCCATGTGCACTATTTGGCTCCATCCTCTCTCCCTGCTTCATAAACTCTACAAGTGGAGCATGCATTAAAGTGGTCACAGAGAGACCAGGAACGACTAGGACAGCTTGAAAAGAGCTGTCACCCGGACATTCATCCCCCTTTTCCCCCCCCTCTTTCTTTCTTCCATCCGTCACTCTGCTTCTTCTTTCACAGCGTTTTAATTTCATTACCTTTCATTCGTTATTACCCAGGAGCTAACTTCGCTGACGTTCCTTCACAGCCAATGAAAGACACAGAGCATTGAGCCTCCATGCCATTGGATTGGTTGGGCGGTAGTCTCTGGCAGTCTTTTTCATCCTCTATTCATATGTTATTTTTTTTCTCTCGCTCACTCTCCCACCCATTTTACATTCCACACAAAAGAAAAAGAAAAAAGAAGTAATTTACAAAATGTTGCCTCCCCTGCGCTGCCTTAGTGAGCAATTTAGACCATCTGATTGCAGGCAGATAGATCGCTGATAACGGAATGCAGGAGACAAAGACAGGAAAAGAGTTTACAAGCTTCCCCCCCCCCCACCAATTTGCTGTTAATGTCAACTGCCACGAGTTGATTTTGTCATGTATCTGCGCCTCATGTCTTTCAGTCTCCAGAGTTTTGACTCTTTAAGTTCACATTCTTTACCAGCACTAATTGGTAGTGCCACCTCTTGAATTGCCGGCCCCAGAGGAAATCAGGGTTTGAAGTTAATTCTGTTTGAGTACCTTTAGTAGCGCATTTGCAGTCATGTGAAAAGCACACCCAATTACGTGGAATGCTTGAGAAGTTTGCTATAAAACATTGACAGCAGCCTTTTCTTCTCACGGCTTCCCTGCACGTATTTTTGCCTGCTATTCTGTTGCATCCTGATCTCATCCACAACACCCCCCTCTCCCCCTCCCTGCCACCAACCCCTCTACCCACCCCCCTCTGGTCCCAAAGGCCCTGTAGCCAACTGCTCCTGGCCTGGCGGCCCTCCCCCTGTCCCTCCTACCCTCACCCTTCCTTACCCTGCTCTCCCAGCCAGAGGCCTATGCCAGAAGCAGTGTATATGAAGATTAGCACGCATGGCTGCCTCCCTCCCTTGCTACCTCGCTATCGGAGCAGGCACTCGGAGAAGTCCCGTCCCCAGGCATGCGATCCGATGGGAGAGGCCTCTGATCCACAAATGGAGGGGCGAGCTGGAGCCTTGCCCCCCCCCCCCCCCCCCCATCTGCTGCACAGGGCACGGGCACACAGTGTAAGATGGTAGGAGGGGTTCAGCAGAGGAACTGGAGAAGGGTAGAGGTAGAGTATTGAGAGCGGAAATGTCTCCTCCGGCCGTTCGATGGACAGCAGATGTCAAAGTCTCTCGTCGGGCTGCAGTCCCTCGCTCTCCCTCCTTGCTACTACACATCACTCTCCCAGCCAACTGTTGTTGGCGGCGCCATCCTTTCTATAAGGCCACTGCATGTTTGTGTAGATGAGGGGAACGACTGGGCCTCCACACCCTGCCTATTTGCCTTCTAATTTACTATGAACCGTCTCCTCCTGATTCCAAATGAGAGGTGGCCATGTTTTCCTCCCTTGATACTATCGCGGTGTGTGAGAGAGAGAGAGAGAGGGAAAAACCCCCGAAACTTCTTGTCTCTGTTGGTTTAGTGGATAATTTAGAGATTCTGATTGCTTGTGCAGAAATGCCAATAAATGACAAGACGTTTGGCCCCTGTGGGCGGCTCTGGCTGGATGCAGGCTGGATGCAGGCTGCCAGTGCCTTGCTTCACTGGCGGGGATTGAAGCCAAGGGAGGCCGGGGAAGGGCGCCACGATGAAGGGACGCGAGCGAGTGGGAGAGGAGAAAATAGTTGTATGTAGCGGGGTGAGACGAGAGAGCACTCTGCTGAGGAGGTTTCAGTTTAGGGTCCCGGACACCAACGAGGATCATCGGAAGCGTCTATCACCACGGTGGGTTTTTGGTGTTTTTGGGTGGGGGGGGGGGGGGGGGGGGGGGGGGGGGGGGTGAGGTCTCCGGTGGGGAGAAAGATCGGGGGGTGTGCTATCCTAATGAGTCGTAGCTAAAGAGAGCCTCGCGGGGCTTTTCAGGGAAATGGATTCCAAAGTATGAATCTCGGCGAGCGGTTCAATTGCCCTGAAAGCTTAACAGATGGCTCGGCATGGTGGAAGGAGCCTCTGAGCTCTCTATTGGCAGACAGACACCGGGGGGAGAGGGCCGGGAGAGGAGGCAGGCCTACAGAGGAGCCAGCCAGCCAGCCAGCCAGCCAGCCAGCCAGCCAGCCAGCCAGCAGCTAGACAAGGCCTCAGTAAAACCACCCTCAGCTAGAAATCTGTGGCACAGAGTTTGGGAGCCTCTGCACTTTTTCATTGGCGGATGTCGAATCTCAGTCCTTCTCTGCATCTCTTATTCCGCTTCTCTCGCTCTCTCGTGCTCTCTTACTCTCTCTCTCTCTCTCTTTCTCTCTTTTTATTGCTGTCACCTCTGGTGTTTTGGCCCTCACGTCCTGTCGGCACGTTTTACTGTCTTCATCATCGCTCTTTTCTTTTTATCTTCTCGTTTATGCCCTCCGTCGCTGTCGGCACGCCACCGTTTAATGTCTCTATCCCCTTGATTCATGTCTCGCCCCGGCGACGGCGTTCCCGTTAGGCACGGCCGCCCCCCACAGTCTGTCTCCGGCCTCGTCCCGAGCGCTCCCGCCTCGCCCCATTAGCCTCTGAGTCCGTCTCCCTCTCTCTGTCCGCCCTAGATGTCCACGGAGCAGTTGGAGGCCTACGTGAACAGCCAGTTCGACGAGCTCCACCGGCTGGTGCGCCTAGAGGAGAGGCGGACGCTGCACCTGGTGGACCTGAAGGAGGCCTTCCTGACGGCCGCCGCCGCTGAGAAGATCGCCGAGATCACTGTGCACACCGAGCGGCTGCAGGAGGAGATGGCCAGCATCACCCAGCAGCTGGGCCAGCTGGACCAGGCCGAGGCACAGCCGGGGCCCGGAGTAGGAGCCGAGGCCCCGGCTGAAGCCCCGGGCCCAGGCCTCAGACCACCGGTAAGCCCCCCTCACCCATTTCCACCTAACTCAACCCACCCTCACAATCCCAGCAGTGCTCCACCTGCACTTTGCAGGTCCAGAGCGGAGGGGCCGGTCGATGCACTTCTGCTTGAACAAGCCATTGCCATCATAACTACAAGGAGCCGCAGTGGTTCTGGGGACTCGGTGCGCTCCGATATTAAGATGTCGACAGACTCAGCGGTCCGCTCCCCGGGGGGATAAACTGGGACTGTGTTTGTTCCCTGGCCACGTGCCCAGTACTCCTGTATGCATAGGCTGACCAGCTGGCTCCACTGTACCTCCTCCTTGACATACCAGGCCCTGCCAAGGTTACCCCCGCGCGCACTTAACACGCCATCCGTCACTCACACTTTGGCACAGAGCGGTGGAAAAATGGCCGCACGCACATACAGAGCACACAGATACGACCGATTGCGTCCGCTCTCTCCGCCTCTCGCCGTTCTCTCTCTCTCTCTCTCTCTCTCTTTTTTCTCTATCTTGCTCTCTCTCTCCCTCTCTCTTTCTCTTGCTCTCTCTCTCTCTCGCTCTCTTTTTTTTCTCTTTTTCTCTCACTCTCCTCCTCCTCCTCTTTCTCGACTAGCACATTTTAAGAGGAGACTCTTATTACTTACAGGCCCAAATTAAAAAGTCCCACATGGCCATTCGTCACCTGCTGTACTGTAGACGCGACGCGGGCGGGCGGGCGGGCGGGCGGCGGTGTGCAGCCAGGGAGAGGGGGCTGCAGTAATGGCCGTGGCCCAGCCGCAGATTGCTTTTCTGGGTGAGGAATGGGCCGACGGCGGGCTGGGTTCATTACAGACCCTAATTGAATGCTGATGGTTGGCCCATTTTTGTTCTTTGGTGTAAGCCATGGCCGGAATGACTGATGCAGACTTTGAGTTGCGTGCGTTCCACAGAGAGAAGGGGGAAGGGAGGGGGGGGGGGGGGTGGGTGTGACTGTATGTGATCTCAGCCCACCGATGCCTGAAAGTAGATACAGTACTTGTGTGTGCATTTGAAAGCCATGGCGACACTGGCTGATAGCAAAGGAGCTGGCCACGAGCACTGGTAGGAGAACGATGAAGAGAGCGAGAGAGAGAGAGAGCGAGAGAGAGAGAGAGCGAGAGAGAGAGAGAGAGAGAGAGAGAGACAAGCAGCCACCAGACGAGCCACCACCACCACCACCACCTCTTAGAACACTTATCTAATCCAACTCTCCGGAGCACTTTGTCTCCTAATCTACCGTGCTCTCAGCTCCGCAGTGCCTCAACTCTTATCCCTGTACAAGATAGAGAAGCGCCCCTCTCTGCTTCAGCACCGAGCTCCGTTCTCAGTATGTAAACCAACAACGCCCCCACCTCCACACCTGAGAGGCTGGAACTACAGTAGAAGCAGGCGATGGCGTTTTCCCCTCCTCCGCACTACACACACGCTCTCAAATCCTTCCCCAGGGACCACCCACTATAATTGAGGTGAGTAGACTGGGTTCGGGTCAAGCAAATAAATTACGGCAGGTACGCTTCCCTCTAATCCCCTCTCGCTCTTGTTAGATGCACACAAACGCTCCCACGCGGACACACACACACACACACACACACACACACACACACACACACACACACACAAACACGCTAGTTCCAAACTGCGGCGAAGACATTAGGCTTAAAAACACAGCCCAAACGAGGGGAGCTACAGCAGCTGCCGTGTCCATGCATTTATGCGAGATGAATAGTGTCTATTTTTTTGGCGGGCGCAATCTGCTGATCTGTCGTTAAGTCGACAGAGATGGCCGGCAGGTCCGCAGCTGCAGGGGCCGCCCGCTGTGTCTGAGCCCCTTTAATCACTGCTCACCGCCGCCTTGATTGCCGAGACCGGATCTGTCCATCAGGAGGAAGTGATCTTATTGTTCTGTACAGCGTTGGTGCATGCTGACCACGCATCCCACAATACACACACACACACACACACACACACACACACACACGGCCACAGACAATGATAATGCACAGACATACATTGCACGCGCGTATGAATTCAAACTCTTTCTGAGCCGACGAATGCATGCAGAGATGCACCCGTCTGCAGCAGGCCGACCCAGTCTCATCCGGTCAACTTATGGATCTTTGTAGCGGTCAGTCTGTGCTAGGGCACATACCGAGGGAGCACCGAGTGCCAGCCGCCCGCCCGCCTGCCCGCCGAAGAGCTAGCCAACCTGATACACTGGTTATCCAATCCTCTGTAGTCCTGGAAAGGCACAGTCATGCAGACGCGACAGGGTCACATGCTTCAGCGCCACAGTGCTCAGCTGCTCGTTCCATCAACCAGTGCCACGCCACGTGTGTTTCTGTGCCCGGCGTGCGTTGAAATCCATTTTGGGGTTCGTATCTGCCTGGCCGTGTCCTTTGGCACGCTAGGATGACGATCCAAGCCCTGCTGCGCCCGGCCAGCTTGTTCACGTTCGCATTCGGAATGCGGACGTGCTGACCTTTCCGGCGGCGATTCTCAAACTTTTCCTAAATGCAAAGTGAAATCCGTCCTCTGTGGCACGGTTGTGGTTGTTTTGCCGAAGGAAAAAAAAATGCCTCAACAAACTTTTAAAGGAGCTCTTCTAGTTCGTTATACGGGTTTCATAGAACAATAGGGCTCCTCTTAACTTTGAGAAATGCCAACATTACTTAAGATTTCAAGTCCACGTTCTCTCCCCCGAGCCTCGTTTCAGTGTGGGGAAAACCAAACTAATTGCACGGGGACAGACGGGTCCTTAATGGCGTTCCCGCAGTCCGGTCCTCCCATCCGTGTCCCTGGTGGAGGGGACGGGCTAATTAACGTTTCACTGTCAGCCCGAGCGTCTTTGGCTACGCTCGCTAGCTCCCGTCTCCCGTGGCGCCGTGTCGCCGTCTCCCAGCCTCTGTCGAGTCGCGTGGTCTCGTCAGGCAGCCGCCTCCGCCATCGTCGCCCGCGCTCCCACACCGACTGTATGGTCGTTGCGTCAACACTGTGGCACAGCGAAGCGCGTCACACAAATAGACGGCCTTTGAAATGACAAAGAAAGAGAGCGTGTCAGAGGTCTCGGGTTCATCGGTAAGCAATACCCGTTGCTTGTTTTCTGAGCGTGTGCGGTGCGGGCGTCGTGGGCGATGCGTCGTGCATCAAAGTGATTGAAGGGAGAGGAAGGGCGCCGAGAGGTCGACGGGGCGGTGGGCCTGGAATAACCGGGGGTCTTATTTTTAATTAACGGTTGTATGTCATTAGCTCACGACACCGACCGCAGCTGTGCTTTTGATGAGTGACATTTGTTATGGTCCGCTGCATAACGGATGGTGGACCCAGCTGTTTCCTTCGTTTCTGGGTTTTGTTTTCCTCCGTGATGCACCTGTAACACCCCAGAGCACCAAGCTTCCATGTATTAAATCCCCTCTCTCTCTCTCTCTCTCTCTCTCTCTCTCTCTCTCTCGTCTCTTTCAGAGGGACCTTGAGGCCAGGCCAAGGTAAGACTGCCTTTGTGATTCATGACCAGCCTTTTATAGCAGCCGACCGAGGAGAGAGTAAGGAGCCCTTAAAACCTCCACAGTCACCATCGGCCATGAGGGAGACGATTAGTATTCCACAGCGACAGACATGAAGGGACACATACACACACACACACACACACACACAGAAATAACACACTTCTAATATATCTCTCCCTCGTTCGCACACGCCCACATGCAGACACATCCATGCGTTCACACACCTCACAAACACACACCAACTCACACTCCTACTGGCACGCTCGTTTACACTCAGGCCTCTTTTTCCCCGCTCACACGCACGTGAGCCCACGTGCACACTCTCCTGCTCTCCGTCTTTATCTACGTTCCCCGTCCCTCCCCTCCCGGCGTATGCCAGTCACGTCGATGGCCCTGCGAGGCAATTAGTGGCTCTCATCTGTGTGTGCCTGGCGAAATCAGACACACTCTCCTCGGTGGCGACCTGCCCGCTCCAATCACAGGGCCACAGACATGGCGGAAGAATCACGCTGACCCCGTGTGCGTGCGTGCGTGCGTGCGTGCATGCGTGCGTGCGTGTGCGTGTGTTGGTAAAGCTGTTGTGTGACTATTCGAGCTGAATTCCTTGGTAGAGTTTGGGAGGATAGTTATATTGCACAAAAAAAAAAAAAAAAAGATTAGGAATAAATACGTACATCTAAGAGAGACAGAGATGAAGTCTGCCTCTTGGTGTGTATATTTTTCTGCCTTTTTTTTATATATTTACTTGTCTCTATCTGTCTGTATGTCTGTAGGGGAAAATATCCTTTCGTCCTGTCATGTGCACTCATAGTAATCCACTGGCACTGTCTCTTTGTCTCTTCCAAAGGAGGAGCCCCTGCTGTGGCCAGCTTCTTAAGTGTGTGTCTCTGTAGACTATCTACTGAGCCTGCCATCGCCCCCGTTATAAACACACACACCTACACACAGATACGCACGCACACACAGACACAAACAAGCAAACACTCACAACGACGTCCTTTCTGACTGACTGATCTGTGTAAATGTCAGCCCCTCCAAAGGGAAAAAAATAGGCGTTCTCTAAACACCGCTAAAGGAAAGGTTAAATTATAAAGGATCCTAGCAGGAAAACGAGAACTTTGAAAAGAGCTGTGGTGTGAGAATTCTGATCGATTTGAAGTGAAAATAAAGCGTTCTCTCAAAAGATAGATGGACTCACTGGTGTGTGGAACACCATACGCTGTATGCCCAGGTCGTGTTCTCTGACTAGTCCTGGCCATGACCTCCAGTGTGTTGTGCCAGGGTAGAGGTCGCTTAGTAACGGCCTTTCCAGCAGCGAGTGCTGATTCCGGGGCTTTGGAGCAGATGGCGTCGGGCTGGACCCCGGGGTGGGACGGGGCTGCCACTCTGCCCTCTGCCAAGGTTAGCCTCCCAGCTCCTCCTCCACCTCCACTACCACCACCCCACGCATCCCGTCCCTCCTCATTCAGACCGCCAGCGGAGCCGCCACACAAAAACGCAGTGGGCGACGCACCGTGGCTTTGTAAAGCTGTTCGATAAAGACTGTTTGTTAAACGTATTGAAGTCTGTTATTATTATTATTATTATTATTATTATTTGCAGAAGGAGAGTGTGAGTAGAGAGGTTTGGAAACATAGGACGAGGTAGGAAAGTGGAGGTGGAAGTTTTCTTTGTTCGACCCGCAGCACAGTTTCAGAGCTAAACATGAGAGGGAGCGACGGAGAGAGGGAGAGATAAAAAGAGTGTAGGAGGAAGGGCAAGTGAAGTTACTGCGCGTGTGGGCCTGAAATATGATAATGCAGTGTTGTGTAAGCGTGGATACGCAATGCAAAGGGGTTAACGTACTGCCTCTTGTCTTTGATTCCCTCGATTGAAGTCAAGTACATACAATATGCTAAGTAATGGGCCCCCTTCCTGCACACACACACACAGAAACATACAGACACACACGTATGCATATACGTGGGCGCATAGCATACACACACACACACAACACAGACACACTCAAACCCGCTCAGACCTAGACACACACACACACACACAACACAGACACACTCAAACCCGCTCAGACCTAGACACACACACACACACACACACACACAACACAGACACACTCAGACCTGCTCAGGCCTAAACACACACACACACAGAACACAGACACACTCATACACCCCCACCCCCGACCCCCCCCCCCCCCCCCCCCCGGATCACAGAGTGCTGCGGCAGGCAGGTTGGGAGATGTTGTGAGTGGTCGATTGAGTGGACGAGAGACGCCTACCATTTACCCCACTTCTTACACACACACACACACACACACACAGTCAAACACTCGTACTCGCTCTTCACACGCCCCTGGAGGACCTGAAGAGTGGGCGCCCAGGGCCAAGTCAAAGCTTTTATGGTACCCAGCCAAATTCAATAGAGCTCCATAGATCGCAGAGGACATAAAAAACATATCCGATTGGACCAGCGTTTCTGATCCAAGAGTCACGGCCGTCCTTTTT
>JAPMUY010010725.1:0-120000 GCA_026901105.3 Galaxias olidus
CCTCGCGTCTCATCTGATTCCACAGTGCTCCCTCCAAGCCAATGACAGGGGCTCTCAATCCCGCTCTTAACAAAACACATGGAGACACAACACACTGATCAGTCGTTACATTAAAACCTACTGACAGGTGAAGTGAATAACGTTGATCATCTTGTTACTATGGCACCTGTCAAGGGGTGGGATATGTTAGGCAGTAAGTGAACAGTCAGTTCTTGAAGTTGATGTGTTGGAAGCAGGAAAAAATGGGCATGCTGAGCAACTTTGACAAGGGGCCAAATTGTGAAGGATAGACGACTTGGTCAGAGCATCTCCAAAACTGCAGGTCTTGTACCAAAAGCGGTCCAAGAAAGGACAACCGGTGAACAGGGTCATGGGCGACCAAGGTTCATTGATGCACATTGAGAGTGAAGGCTAGCCCGTCCGGTCCGATCCCACAGAAGAGCTACTGTAGCACAAACTGCTGAAAAGGTTAATGCTGGCTCTGGTAGAAAGGTGTCAGAACACACAGTGCATCACAGCTTGCATTGAAGAAGAGAACAATGAAGACTCTCATGCATTGTCGTTGCACACATATTTACCCACACACACACGCACACACACAAACAACTGGGATTCGAGATTGCTTTTCTGTGATAGGTTGAGGGTAAAATCCAATGTTTCAGAAGTTTCAGAGACCCGACCAGAAGCTAATTCAAAGCAAAGCGCCCTAGGTATTACCAACATGTATTAATACATAGGGTTGATGCCTGCAGATTCCAAGGCCCCAAAACCCAATAGAGTCAAAGAAGTCCTTATGATAAAGAATAATGGGCGGTAGTGATAAAACCTTGGGAAAACCAAAACTGGGTGAAAGAGTGACCAACGAGAATGTAACGTGTGTGTGTGTGGGGGGGGGTGTCTTTACGTTAGTGTGTTATATGTAATATTGATTGAAAAAAATGTGTGTGGCTATTTCATTGAACGATGTGAGTTCTGTGCTTGGTATTTAGCGGTGATTTGCTTTGACCTTCCAGCTTCACGTTGACAGCAAGCAGAGCATTAGACATGTCGTCTTCTTTTCAACCAGTTGAACCTTTAGTCCCATTATAACTTCCATGAGAATCACCTTCACAAACAGCTCCCTCACAAGCAGATGATCATCCGTTTTCAGGGCTGTGTGAATGAATGGACTGTTTGTGTAGATCAACGTAGGGCAGAGAAATATACAGCAACCGGCAGCTTTGAAAGTAATCAGTATAGAATTTCTCTATACTAGTAGCAGGGGTGCAGAATGATCGAACATGGTCCAGGCTATGCTTTAGTATGAGAACAGCAAAGAGACGACTACAAGTGAGAATCAAACCTGGTCAAATGTTGTTATATAAAGTACAACACGCTAGGTGCAGAAAACATTTTTTAAGCAAATACATTTACAACGTGCAAGCTGTGTGTGGTCCTGTCGAGAATGCCTTTTCCCGCAGAGGGACCTTACAGCTGTCTGTGTCCCACGGAGCTCAAAGGGGGGCGATTGCAGCGGCTCAGAATTGCCGCTGAGAGCTCCAGCCTGGTGAAGTGAGTGGAAGGGAATGAAGGGCGCCCTAACAGAGATGTGGCACGGATGTGTCCAGAGGCATCCCAGGGGAGGCTGATGGGACAGGAGGGGTGAGAGAGGGGGGAGAGAGCAGGACAAGCGGGCGCCTCTCTGGCTCTTGTAATTAAAAAGTCAAGCGGGCGGGCAGCGTACAGCGGCAGACATGTAGCGAGACTATCCACGCCCTGCCCCCTGTGCTGTGCTGTGCTCTGCTGTGCTGTCAGGGCCATTCAATGGCTGAGCAGCGGGGTTAATTAAGAGCCACCGCCTCTGCCGGCTCGCTATGCCGGCTCGCTCTGCCTGGCTCCGACGGAGAGGCCCATAATCAAAGTGACACTCGTTGGATCTCATTGTGTGAGAGGGTCCCCCGAGCGGTGGCACGGGCGGTTCCAACGCCGCGCAGGCCGGGGGAGCAGCCGCGTCAGACCCCACCGTCATCACTGGGATCAGTTTGAACGTGTTGTGACATCGGCAAGAGGGAGCGTGAGAGCTGAGGAGGAAGTGGAGTGGAACCCGGCATGCTGGGAGTTGGGCTTCAGAATAAAGAGCCGTGGCGACAATGGCCGGGGCACAGTCCTTATAGACTATTGCCTACTGCTGGCAAGGAGTCTCCTCTGGTCCCAACGGTGTGTGAGATTGCAGAAAAGCAGGTGTTTCTCTACTCTGGAGGGTCTGTGGGTGGGAGACCGTGCTTAAATCGTGTTCACACGTGATTGCTCCGTGTGATGGGCACAATGGGAAAAGCACAGAAAACAATACAGTTGGCCAAGGTAAAGTAGATCTGCCTCAGTCAGTGCCTTCATAATAGAGCAATACTACTCATTGTGCCGCAGCTAAGTCATGGATGTGTGCCACTTGCCAGCTGCCATATTTTCATGCTGATCATAAACAGAAGTCTTTTGTACGCACGGTTGATACAGAACGTGAAATTGTTCATTATTATGCCAGTGTCAATTTTCCTGCTTTTTTTCATAATTTGCCAAATGTTGTGTTGCAATCTTTTTTTTTTGACACCTGAGGTGCTAGAATGTGTGCCAACAGCATCCATCCACACCTCAGTGTCAAAGCTGGTGCCCAGGCGGCCATCTTAAATCTATGTCGGCGGCTCCTCTGAAAACAGCACAACATCCAAGTTGACCGTCCAATCAGGTGATTCTTTTTCACTTAAATCCGAACGCCGTATTCCTGGTGTCATACTCACTCTCCCTCAAATTAGATTGCAACAATTCTAGATTCAAGTCCTCCACGGTGTCCGGCCGTTTCCCTGACACAGGAGAATGCTGGCCAGCACGAGGACTAATTATAGGCTGAGAACCTGGTTGTTGTACAGTGCTGCCATACCACCACACCTCTCTGCAGCATGGAGTACAGTACTTCACTCCCTGTATTACCGTGCCACGGGCACTGAACTGTAACACTGCACTAGCACTGATCCGGAACGACAGAGCAGGTGACAGCGGGGAGCAGTCCGCGCTGCGCTGCAGAGAAGGTAATTATCGCCGCCATCAGCCGACAAGTGTATTCAAATGAGCAAAATGGATATGAAGACTAAGCGCCGTGCGTGTCACCACCCACAGCATGTGGGCGTGGATGTAGCACAGTCGCCGAAAGGCGCAGACTCGCACCTCTCAAAAAGGCAGGTGGTGATACCTTTCACATAAAAACTGTAGCGTAGAGCAGGCCTGCACCAAATCACCAAGCTGTAGAGCAGGCCTGCACCAAATCACCAAGCTGTAGAGCAGGCCTGCACCAAATCACCAAGCTGTAGAGCAGGCCTGCACCAAATCACCGAGCTGTAGAGCAGGCCTGCACCAAATCACCAAGCTGTAGAGCAGGCCTGCACCAAATCACCTAGCTGTAGAGCAGGCCTGCACTAAATAAGAGCTGTAGAGCAGGCCTGCACCAAATCACCAAGCTGTAGAGCAGGCCTGCACCAAATCACCGAGCTGTAGAGCAGGCCTGCACTAAATAACCGAGCTGTAGAGCAGGCCTGCACCAAATCACCAAGCTGTAAACTGCACTAAATCACCAAGCTGTAGAGCAGGCCTGCACCAAATCACCAAGCTGTAGAGCAGGCCTGCACCAAATCACCAAGCTGTAGAGCAGGCCTGCACCAAATCACCAAGCTGTAGAGCAGGCCTGCACCAAATCACCAAGCTGTAGAGCAGGCCTGCACCAAATCACCGAGCTGTAGAGCAGGCCTGCACTAAATAACCGAGCTGTAGAGCAGGCCTGCACCAAATCACCAAGCTGTAGAGCAGGCCTGCACCAAATCACCGAGCTGTAGAGCAGGCCTGCACCAAATCACCGAGCTGTAGAGCAGGCCTGCACCAAATCACCGAGCTGTAGAGCAGGCCTGCACCAAATCACAAAGCTTACAGGAACCAAATAATGAACAGACTGTAGACACATACACAGTTACAAACACACACACACACATTATTTCTATCTGACACAGGAACAGCAAAATGTGAAGAGCAACTTTCTGAGCATTTTGCCAGTACTCTCACACTGGGGGATGGGAGGAAAAGGAGGAGGAGGAGGAGGGGGGGGGGGGGTCAATGCAGCTTACCGACGCTGACAGAGAATCTTGGCGGCAGCGTGCGGCACACTCAGAACAAAAAGAAAAAAACGAAGTAAAAAACAATTGATGAAATCAACAGCTCCTGCTCAGCTCTTCTGAATTCCCCACCCTGCCATTCAGCCACTCCCCGTCCGGAACCATGGGGGACGCCGTGCACAGCAGACGTCTCACTCACTGGAACGTCTAGCTGCCTGTCAGCCATGACAGCCTGATGCAACTCTTACTTTGCCGAAGCGCAGGTGTTGCCTCCCCCCTTCCCCGGCACTAAGACAGTTGAATTCAGCTGCTTATGTTTCGCTTCTAATACCAAGCAGTGAAGCTCCTCGACTTACTTTATATGTACGCTATGTGGCCAGGCACAGCGTGTCAGTAAAATGTAGGCCACAAAAACATCCCCACCCCCCTCCTCGCCACTGATGGATGCGTGGCGTGTGTCGTGTGTTTTTCCAATGCCCTGGCTTGCTCTCAGCCTGTTTACTTGAAACGTTTTTTTACTTTTTTCTTCCGCCAAAAAATTCCAAGATTCCCCTCCTGGTTTGTTCCGATTGCTTTGAGTGGTTGTCACGGTCACATCCGAACCCCCCCGTACCCTGATGAGGAGTGACCCAGAACACATCCTGTAAATCAGAGTAGAGCCCCCATGAGGAGGCTGTCTTCTATCTCCACTTTCCCCTGCTCCTTCAGACCTCCGTGTGGATCAGGGACCTGGGAAGGGGGGCAGGGTTGCTCTTCAAACGGCTCGTCATCCCCACACAAGTGGAATGGAGCCGAGTGAAGGAGGCTGGAGGACGCCACTGGAAGAACCAGCTGCCTGGGCAACCAGCGGTATAATCAGGTCAACGGAGACTCGTTAGGCAGACAGGGGGCTCCCGGTGCGGAGATCTGAATGCTGGGTCCTAGTGGCTGTCCTGCAGCCCAGTGGAGCCCCCTTAGGCAGGCCTGTCCTGCCTCCACATCCCCTGATAAGGCCTGTGTGTGCTCATCTCACACTGGGAAACTACATGGGAAACAACATAGGGGGCTGAGCGCCATGAAAACCAGTGTTTCGAAAAATGTTTCATGATGTTGGTATCCAATTAAGAAAAGGCTAATTTGGTAAATATCGTTTAGAAGAGCAGTAAAAGATAAAGATAATAATAAATAAACTGTTATCCCTGCTTCTAAATATCTTGGGCGTGATATTAAACTCCCGTCGCTACCGTTTATGGAGGTGGTGAATCTGGTCAAATTGAAGTTATTTTAATGAGCCAAACAACAGACTCGGGGACCTCTGAGAGGAGAGGTTCACATTGGCTGCACTCGCCTCGTTCTTTCCCCCTCTCTGACTGAAAGGTAATTAAGACGACTTCACTCCAGAGCACGATCCGTCCGGTACGACGGTCGCTGCACTGCTGACATTTGGACTCGCTGTGTTTCTCTGTCGAGTGTGGCCGCCGTGTTCCTCTCGCACCTCGTCGTAAATGGCCACAGCGAGCGGCTGTTTGTCAAAACAGAGTCGATCAAAGGTACTGAGGAGACGGAGGATTCGTTAAGGCTGGAGCAAAAAGTCCATCTTTTTTAATACCTTTTCTATGACATTTCGACCCTCTGTCGCAAAGCACAAAGACACAAACACACATCCCTACACACATACAGTACAGATGAAGATTCACAGCCATGTATGTTTAGCAGTGGAGAACAAATAACTCCTGGTCAGAAGGCTAGTTAGGTGTTTGAGCTGGACGGGACCTCATCACTAAAGATGGTTGGAAACAACAAGATTGTCAGTGGAGGTCATTCCAACAAATTGCCTAAATTCCTCTGCCCCCCAAAATAAATGGGTTGTATATCCAACAAAACAAAGTTCTTTTTTTTTTCTTTTTACTTTTCCAACAGATTTTAGTTTGGCAAGGTTGTGAAGGTTGGCAATTAAAAAGAAAGTGTTGCATGACTAATTTATCTTTATTTATTTATTTATTTTACTATTTTCTTTGTTTTAATTTAGCACAACATGGTGTACACTAGAATAAACAGACGTATTAAAATACAATAAAATAAAGTGTTTGAAAAACATTTTTAATGTACAAGCATATTACATGAACAAACTATTTCTGCTTCTTTGGCATGTTACCATGATGACAGCAAACAGACAACATTTTAATAAATAAAAAGCTGATATCAAAGTTATGTCTAATTCATGTTCATGTTCAGACAGCGCTACAGGAATCATGACCCGCCAGGTGTTTGGCAAGTGACCTCATATAGATCTACTGGGATCAAAGGGTTTTATCATATAGATCTACTGGGATCAAAGTGTTTTATCATATAGATCTACTGGGATCAAAGTGTTTTATCATATAGATCTACTGGGATCAAAGTGTTTTATCATATAGATCTACTGGGATCAAAGTGTTTTATCATATAGATCTACTGGGATCAAAGTGTTTTATCATATAGATCTACTGGGATCAAAGTGTTTTATCATATAGATTTACTGGGATCAAAGTGTTTTATCATATAGATCTACTGGGATCAAAGTGTTTTATCATATAGATCTACTGGGATCAAAGTGTTTTATCATATAGATCTACTGGGATCAAAGTGTTTTATCATATAGATCTACTGGGATCAAAGTGTTTTATCATATAGATCTACTGGGATCAAAGTGTTTTATCATATAGATCTACTGGGATCAAAGTGTTTTATCATATAGATTTACTGGGATCAAAGTGTTTTATCATATAGATCTACTGGGATCAAAGGGTTTTACCTGTTTGGGTATCCTCAAAGATAGCATTCAGAGAGCACACTGGAGTTAAATCCATTATCCTTTTTCAGATTTGCACCATAAATGCTGAACAATAGAGGCCTGCTCCACTATGTGTCCACTGAGTGACAACACACCATAGTCCATAAGTGACTCCAGAGGTGCCTGCTGTCTCTCTCCAGTCTCACATGGACCCTGGCCAACCCCTAAGACACGACGTGCAGTGACACACACTGCTCCGAGCCGTCACTATAGCGGGCACAGCCGATCCACCAGGGAATCCATACTCCATCCCTGAGCACAGGAGCCGTGGTCTCTTAACGAAAACCCCCCTTCCCCTCCCCTCCCCCAACCATGAATCCCAGTGGACCGCCCCTGCCCCAGGGTTCAGTGCACCAGACTTGTAAGCCGCTCCCCGTCACGCTGCGGCTCTTCCAGGGGAGTGTGGAGTCGGTGCTGTGTTTTACGGGCCAGCGGGCCTAGAGGAGTAGGGTGGCTGGAGGTGTGTCCTCACTGGAGATGTGGCGCGGCGCTGGGTACATTACAGGAAGCTGGACAGAGGGGGAGGGATGCCGCACCACCGGGCTCGTTGGAAGGGATTTGCTGTGATCCTCTCTGATTGGAGAGTCCCAGAGCCCCAGGTCTCGACCGCTGTCACCCCCGGCAACAAACGGGCGAATGGAGCGAGAGCAGGTAATCTAAGCAGACGGACAGGCAAGCATCACACGCAGAAAAGGTGCTGGCTGCTGGTCAAATAATTTTCTATTGTCCTCCGCGTGGGAACAATGTATGCTTCTGAACCCTGAATGGGTTTGCTGGACGACCTTTTCTGGATGCTTTTGGGGGATAGCTTCCAAAGAGGTGCAGCAGGGCCCTGTCCCAGATGAGACCCTTAGCCAGGGGAAACAGGAACAAGAAACCGGTTGTGAGAATTGAGACCAATTCCTTTTGAAGTTTAATTGTTTAAAAAAAAGAAAAAAAACGGCTTGAACTTGCTGTTTGCACTCAAAACCAACAAGCTTTTCATATCTAAATGAAATCAACATTTTTGCATATAAACGGACAGCCTACTGGGCTCATCAAGTAGATTAGAAAGCAAGCTAACACCAGTTTGATCACGGATGGCAAAAGTGGATGGACGACGTCAAGCTGGCGACTCACCCCTCAACACGCTGTGTATCACACACACACACTCTCAGCGCCCCCTGCATGTCTGACGGGAAGCGCTTTCTCCGCCATGTGAAAACCTCTCCCAGTCGACCAACAGGACAGGTCCCCGTCACTCTCAGAGGACATCGGCTATACACCTTTCAGTGCCAGAGAAGAGGAAGTGGCAAAAACAGACATCCATCAACCATGAGCCGTGTGCTTGTTTTCTGAGTGTGCTGGCTTGGCACGTACACGCTCACAACATTCAGCACCCTGGAGGTAACGCACGCCCACCCGGCCTCCGGCTCCGGCGACACATCCCCTGCCATGCATTCATCACCCGCTGCGCTCTGCCCTGCGCAGACACACACACACACACACACACACACACACACACACACACACACACACACACACACACACACACACACACACACACACACATACAATACACACATACACACAAAGTACACACACATACATACGCCTGCACACACACACACACACTCACACACACATAAAATCCACACATACACACAAAGTACACACACATACATACACCAGCATACACACACACAGACACACACACACATAAAATACACACACAGACACAAAGTACACACACATACATATGCCCGCAAACACACACACACAAACACACACACACACACACCCACACAAAGTACACACACATACATACACACACACACACACACACACACACGTGCGTGCACACAAAGTTCACACACATACACACAAAGTACACACAAATACATGCGCACCCAAACACACACGTGCATGCACACAAAGTACACACGCACACAACACACACACATTCAGTACATACACAAAATACACACTCACATACACGAAGAGCGTTGGTGCGGGGTCAGAATGCCCTGAACAGCCCTGATAGCCGAGTGTTTATGATGACATTGTTATTTTCTCTGCCAACGCCGTGGTGATCCCGGAGCATAATCCACGGCTTTCACTCTGAGACTATCTCCATGGGAATATATTACATCAAACTAGGGGCAGTTGTCAATCTGAGAGCTAAACAGGAATAGGCTGATGCAAAAGGTCATATTACTGTACGAGTGATGAATGTGTGTTAAGACGACTGTGTGGGTCTGTGTGCGTGATGCTGCCTTCAGGTCAGGAGACAGAGCACTCTACAGTGCTCTGTTAGCACAGTCCACCTTCTGTTATCATCTCCCACAGGCGTCCATGTTGGATTGTTGTTGAAAATGGTTGACAGGGATTAGTGATTGCATTCTCTGTTGTCTCAATATGATCTACTCACAGAAAACCTTGAGTGCAAGGGCTAGCGTGTTCAAAGGAGGACGCAACTAGTGAGCAAACAAAACGCAACCCACTTCTCATCAGGAAAAGACAAACAGCGGGCAGTGAGCGAGCGGCAGTGAGCGAGCGGCAGCGAGGCGGAAATCCCCCACAGCCTCGGAGCACTCATTAGGAATGGAGGGAATCGATAGTGTGAGAGTGGGAGCAGTGGATGAGGCCGGGCCATAGGCTTATTTCGGATCAGCTCTGTAAACCAGTTCCCACTTCCACTCCTGCCGCCTGCCCGCCTGCCCGCCCGCCTGCCCGCCCACGCCAGCCAAACCCCCTTTCCCTGTTCATCCATCTGCGTGGCTGGTCAGAGCTGCTTGCTGACTCTTGTTAACAGAGCATTGGAGACGAGAGCACCGTGTGCAGAGTGTATGTTCACACCCCTTGCCAATCCTGTTGTTCTGTCGTTAGGCAGCTTAAATCTTTAGGCCTGGCCCTCTGGAGAAAAAGGAAGTCTTGAAAGCAGTGTACCACTGTTGGGTAAGATTTATTGTTGGAGGGCCAATACACAGAAAAACAGAAAGAAAACAAAGAGAGAAAGCAAGAAAGAAAGAGGTGTTTTGACAGATATACAATAACCCATTTTACTTGCCATAGTGAAATTGAAAGGAATAGCCTTAAAAAATATGTATTCCACTTGAACATAAAGCTATTATCAACCACACAGATCGCTTTAGACAGCTGTGTGCCAAAACATTTTTTCCAGTTGATTATATGCCAGCTCTCTTTTTGGGATCCTCTGATGAACACAAACTGTCCCGGCACTAGAAAAATGCCAGAAAATAATTGCCACTGCTGACATTTCACAGGTGGGAGTCACCATTTGTTCCTACTGGGGGTCAGATTGCATAAGGTTTCCTCATTGGCCGTCTCTTATCTTTCATTGGCTTCTCCAGCGAGAAGTAGGCAGCCACTTAATCAGCGGTTTAAAAAAAAGGTCCCTGTCCATCATCACAGCTTCACGTCCACACTACACCATCCTCCCACCTGCATCCTCCCACCTGCATCCTCCCACCTGCATCCTCCCACCTGCATCCTCCCACCTGCATCCTCCCACCTGCATGTTTGGCTTGTCCTCGTGTCCTGGGGGCCAATGGGCCCCGATGCTCTCGCCTGACGCAAGCGGCTAGGACCCCCGTAAGCGAGGAGAGCGGAGCAGGGAAGCAGAGTGCTGCTTGGGGCTGCTGTTGCTGCTAATCGCCCAGCGCGTCTCATTAAGGCTCAGCTCCGTCACGCCACGGGAGACGGAGCGCGAGGAGAAGTGAGGAAGGAGACGGAAAACATACCTTCATCCCACCTCTCCTCGCTCTCAGTTCAGCTGTGGGCTGGAGGCAGAGCCGTTATCTTGGGCGCCGGGTCGTTTCTCAGGTCGCGGCCAATCGGCCAATCGGCGAGCCCGGACCACTTTGCGGGGGCTTTGCTTAAGAAGTGACTCCAGTCCATTAAGCTCGTCCTGCCTGTCAGCCCCGGCGCTAAAATCCTTCTTCGGTGACCTATGCTAGCCATTACGGTCACAGACGCTCGAGATCCAGCAGGGATATTTACTGCTCTGGCACAGTATTAAACTTCAAGAACACATCACCGCTGGAGCACTCAAACGAGGGGGGGGGGGGGGGGGGGGGGTACACAGATGCTGTGTCATCACCTTGGTCCTCGCTTGCACCCATAACGGCATTTGTATCACTATGAGCCTCGATGGACGGCACTAGGCCTTAATTACATCCCAGCAATAACATCCTTTATATCTGATTGACGAATACAGTAAGCCTAATGTATGTGAAGCCGGAATGCGAAATGTGTGAGAGCGCTTTACTTATCCAGAGGCTTTTAGCATAAATGTGAATGCTGGCATTAAGAATAAGTATGTATCACCAATAATTCATCAGCAACTGCAGGGTAGTGTTGAGAATATATGTGGGCCATAAGAAAGTTTACACTTTACAAGCAAAAGAATATGAATTATTGACCATCCATGTGAGAGGTCGACACCATAAAAAGAGGATGAGGAATAACAGGTGCCAGCTTATGCTTGTGAAGTGAAGACTAATTCATAATATATTGAGAGTGGAGTATTTTAAAGAATGATGTTTTCACGAACAAGTGATTAAATTGCAGGGTCAATATCGTGTTGCTGTATGACTCCATACCTGCAATACAGTTAGGCTCACACACACACACACACACACACACACACACACACACACACACACACACACACACACACACACACACACACAACAAACTTCCTTTTAGTTTCAGGTTATTATGTAACTGTGTGACCCATGGCAACCACATACAGAGAACATTCTCATTGGAACGGGAAGGCAAAAGGTTCTTCATCAGGTTATTTAAGATATGTAGCTGGAGAGCAATTCGATACGGCAAAGAATTTCAGAGTTAGAGCATGCAACGAGCCATAGCCTTTAAATAACTTCAATGTGGAATGTAGATCTTTATGATATCTTAGTAGACAGAGTAGCTCGTTTGGTCTTCAAAGTAGAGGAGGCTGGTAAGAAAGTTGGAGAGAGCAAGGTAGCAACAAGAATCCTTTGGCAAGCTTGGCATAGCCGGCAGACTTAACCTGAAATGATTCATTTATGACACATGGCCCATGTTTAGGCTTTTGTTTCATCATTAGGTTATTTGGCAAGGTACCAGGAGCGATGGATTTGAGTTTGAGGTTGTCATGAGAGTATTGTAACATGGGGAGCTTTCTTGATACTTAAAAACTATGCGACTGCTGTTCTGCTCAGCAGTCCGCTGGAGCTGGTGGAGACTATGCAAATGACCCACATTGATTGAGGGGGCCGGTTTTAAAAAGCAGTAGACTTATGGGTCTCAAGCGTGGGCAGGCCGAAACCTCCGCCGTGAATTTCAATGTTTGACCAAAGCAGACTTCATGAACCACAATCTCCATGGACACATTTAGACCCTTCTCTCTCGTCCGAGCCATACATGCAAATGAGAAACAATGTGTTAGATGTCCATTAATTGCACCATCTAGTTGCCAGTAGAATGGACAACAGGGACCTCTTTAATGCGTTTGAACATTTTCTTTTCGAAAACTAGGTTAAACTTCATAAGGACTATCCCTTTTTCCACACATAAATGTCATCGTTCAGTCTTTCCTTCCAATAGTCAGTTTTCTTAGTCAGAAGCTTCGGAGGACCAGTCTGTCATCCTTAGACTATTTGGATTGGCATCATGCATTTGAAACTCCATTCCATTCCAGTGCACTGCAATCCACTTTGACTGTCGGCAAGATGTCATGAAAGTATTTAGCATGCCATTTCTCCTGTTGTCTCGGCAGGACATATTATTTCTTCATATCCTCTCCCGGGTTTCTTTTTCTTGTTGTTTTCTTCTTCTGCATCCTTGGAATGGCACACGACGCGGGAGATGGGCTTCGACGTTGAGCGAGTGGTAATTGAAAAGTGCAGAAAATAAATCTTTTCAATAAAAAAATAAACAAATAAACTTGAAGGCTCTGACTTCCTTTTGCTCCTGCCACGCAGGCATACTTCAGTGGCAAACACGCACATTGCAAAACAAATCACGTCACGTCTCTCACTGGATAACAGCACTAATGTAGAAGAGAAAATCACCAAAACCTATCACTGCCTTTGTGGTACAATCTCATGTTTTTTTTTTTTTTTTCGCGCTGTGTTGCTATCCTTGGAATCCAACACAAAACAGTAACAGATGTGTGTGCAGACCATGTAATTAGCAAAAAAGGTAAACTCGTGCTGAAAGCAAAAAGTATTTCCACACATATATATCTTTTATGGTTTGTTGTTTCTATATAAGACTAAATCCCTAATTGGTTGTAAATTAGTTCATTCAAATGTTGTGAGTTGTTTGTGTAGCAAAATAACATTCTGTGCGTTACAACAATTAACCATTTAGAACAGAATATGTAGCTGAATTATCTGTTGCCAGAAATATATTCTACTATAGAATATTATGTTCAAATTAATCTATTGAACATATTGCTATGAATATTTTTTTTTTTCTACCGTATTCCTCTTTTACCAGTACGACCTCGTCCCTCATTACACTTAATACATTCAAGTTACAAGTTTGTGTTCTTGTCAGAGAGAGAGAGAGAGAGAGAGAGAGAGAGAGAGAGAGAGAGAGAGAGAGAGAGAGAGAGAGAGAGAGAGAGAGAGAGAGAATATGTTTAGTGTGTACAACGAATACGCTGTTATTGATCTTACTTTGATCAATGTCAAACTTCAATGGTTTTTATTCCAAACACATTTGTCCATGTATATTTAGGGTACACAGATGCTGTGTCATCACCTTGGTCCTCGCTTGCACCCATAACGGCATTTGTATCACTATGAGCCTCGATGGACGGCGCTAGGCCTTAATTAGTTACATTTCAGCATTAACATCCTTTTTATCTGATTGACGAATACAGTAGGCCTAACAATGTAGTGAAGTCAGTCTGGGGATAAAGGCTCCAGTTAGTTTTCTCTGGTGAATGCGAAATGTGTAAGAATGCTAAGCTCATCCCAAAGCTTTTAGTGCAACTGTAAACGCTGGCATTAAGAATACATACGTATCACCAATAATTTATCAGCAACCGAAAGGGAGTGTTAAAAATTTACCTGGGCAATAAGAAAGTTGTGTTATATCTTCACAGGAAAAAAAATTACATAAATAAATTATTGACCATCCACGTGAGAAGGTTAAACCATTAAAAGAGGATGAGGAATAACATGTGCCAGCTTGAGCTTGAGAAGTGAAGACTAATTCATAATATATTGAGAGTGGAGTATTTTAAAGAGTTATGTCTTCACCTCCAGGTAATTAAATTACAGGGTCAATATCGTGTTGCTGTATGACTCTATATCTGTAAAAGAGTTAGACTCACAAAGACACACATACACACACACACCTTTCTTTTGGTTTCAGGTTATTATGTAAGTGCGTGACCCAAGGCAACCCCATACAGATAAATTCTTTATTTGACCACGATGCGAAATGGTTATTTATCCGGAGATATATAAATGGGAGAGCAATTCAATACGTCAAAGGATTTCAGAGTTCAATCATGCAATGAACCTGACTCTTTAAAGTTGCTATGGGTAGCATTCTGTAGGAGGGGATTTTGGCGGCCCCTACTGTTTGCTTAGTGTACCTTTTTTCTCTTTTTGCAAAGAAGATGGTCGTTTTTTCAAAAGGCTGAGTGATGACATGAGGGCTTGAAGCGATAGAACAAATAACAGCTGTGATCAAACACGATTTAGTGACGCACTTCCTTGGCGATTTGTCAGTTTTCCGGAAGATTGTACCCGGTTGCAGAAAAAATTCATGTTAAATATTGAGACTGAAAGAGGACTGATCTGTACCACAATTCTTTTCATTCTCCCATAAACATTACAATGTGCAATCAGAAGACACGTACCGTTAATACAATATAGTAGCTATGGCTGCTTTAAAGAACTTCAATGTGAAACGTAGATCTTTCTGGTATACCAGTAAACAGAGTATTTGCTCCACACCCTTTGTGTGAATGAATCAGTTAATAAAAGAGCCAATTTATTGTCATCCATACAGTATGTCACCATTTGTTGTAAACATAACTTTAATGCCTCCCCCCACCCCCCAAAAATATGTTTTATTTTGGTAGCAGCATCTTCGCCATTTCATTTCAATTGTAGTAACCATTTCATTCCCCATCTTGTGCAAATGTATTAGTGGAAGGTCATTTGGGGTTCAAAGCAGTGGTGGCTGGTAAGATGGAGAGAGCAAGGTAGCAACAAGAATCCTTTGGCAAGCTTGGCATAGCCGGCAGACTTAACCTGAAATGATTCATTTATGACACATGGCCCATCTTTATGCGTTCGTTTCATCATTAGGTTATTTGGCAAGGTACAAGGAGCGATGGATTTGAGTTTGAGGTTGCCATGAGAGCATTATAACACGGAGAGCTTTCTTGATACTTAAAAAGTCTGTGAATGCTCAACAATCCGCTGGAGCCAGCGTAGCCTGAAAGTATTTAGCATGCTATTTCTCGTGTTGTCTCGGCAGGACATATTATTTCTTCATATCCTCTCGCGGGTTTCTTTTTCTCTCTTGTTCTTCTGCATCCTTGGAATGGCACACGACGCGGGAGATGGGCTTCGACGTTGAGCGAGTGGTAATTGAAAAGTGCAGAAAATAAATCTTTTCAATGAAAAAAAAAAAAAAAAGGAAACGTGAAGGCTCTGACTTCCTTTTGCTCCTGCCACGCAGGCATACTTCAGTGGCAAACACGCACATTGCAAAACAAATCACGTCACGTCTCTCACTGGATAACAGCACTAATGTAGAAGAGAAAATCACCAAAACCTATCACTGCCTTTGTGGTACAATCTCACGTTGTTGTCTTTTTGTTGTTAGTTTTTTTTGCGCTGTGTTGCTATCTTTGGAATCCAACACAAAACAGTAACAGATGTGTATGCAGACTATGTAATTAGCAAAAGGTAAATTTATTTCAAATGCAAAGATCAAAAATCTTATACGGTCTATTGTTTAGAAAGAACATATTAAATGATTATCTGTTTCCAGAGAAATAGTCTATAATAAAATATTATGTGCTAATAATTCCATTGAACATATTGCTATGAATATTTATTTCTATCATATTCCTCTTTCACCAGTACGACCTCGTCCCTCATTACATTTAATACGTTCAAGTTACAAGTTTGTGTGCTTGTCAGAGAGAGAGAGAGAGAAAGTGGGAGAGAGAGAGAGAGAGAGAGAGAGAGAGAGAGAGAGTGTGTGTATACAATGAATATGTTGTTGTTGTTAAGCTTACGGTGATCAATTTCAAACCTCAACGTTTTTTATTGAAAACATATATTTGTCTTGAATGAGAAGAATGGAACGACAAAAATATCAATTTGCATAGCTGTCTGTTTCCCCACTAAGGAGATTAGAGGTGGGATATGCCACTGCTTTGCATAGATGTGTTCAGTTAACAGTCTGCCTGAGTAGATTAAAGGGGAAAGGGGTTTACATCACGAAGATACACTGAGGCTGTTTCTATGGCATAGAATGGCATAATAGAGAAGGCAGGGTTACATAAATAACAGACTATCTGCGGCACAGAACAGATGTTTAGTCAATCTCCTCAGCAATGGGAGATGAGGGAGGGGGTGTGTTGGTCGTGGACCCAGGTTACCCCCCCGCCCCCCCTCCGTTATTCTTAGCATGCCCCCCCCCCCCCCTCTCTCTCTTCATTGTCCAAAGCTCGCCCCCACAGTGCTGTTTAAAACGCACTCTCTCTCTCTCACCGTCTCGGGAATATCTGCCAGGAAGGCAAGGGCTCAGTGCCACTCCGAGACGTAGCAAAAGTGCCCTCCGCTGGAGAATCAAGGGAATTGCAGCTCCTCTGTAAATCCACAGGCCGATGGTGTGGTGCGGGAGATGAAAGAAACGGAGGCTTCTTTTTTTTTCGGGGGGCGGTGGTGGTGGTGGTGGTGGTGGGGGGGGGGGGGGGGGGGGGGGGGGTCTGTGTGGGGAGGTTTGAGGAGCGTTGATGTCCATGGAAGCAAGGAGTGACATCCAGCCAGGATAGACGATTTGGACCCGGCTGAGGACTCCCCAGACTCCCCATTGGGAGAGGCCTGGAATGCCACTCAGAGCACATTCTAATCCTTCGGGAAAAATCCGGACTAGGTTGGCCGGGCTTTCTCTTTCTCCCTCCTTCCTTTCATGTTCCTTCTCTTGGCACTCTTACGAACTTGTCCGCAGTTCTCCTGTCTCTTCACAGTGGAAGTTTGGGTTTATTAGCCTGTGTCTAATGCGGACTGCAAAATCCAATTCATAGATACGTGTTAACAAATCAAATTTACCGTACAGTTACAGTTTTTAATGGTGGCACTGCATTATTCTTCAAAATCAGCATCCTTAGTAAAACTCACTTCTTGAACTTTGCTTTATTGGTATTTCAGTTTCAAGTATTTCCAGTGTTCAACATAGTTTATATTGTCTGCAAAGCAATGTGACTGTCCTTGATGCATAAGAACGACCGTGAAAGAAAAGTATGAGTTTAGTCTTAAATTGTTTGACAAAAAGAAAAATTTGAATGTAAAAACTTTCAACATTCTGCTGTTGACTTCACTCTTGTTTCTTTCGTCATTTTACTTTTTGGAGGGAAATGACTGCAAATGCAGAGCCATTGGAAGGTGCTTACATTTCAGCGTGGGAGCGTCTCATCCTGTTACTGTCAAAAGACTTGTCTCTGAATTCAACAGATCATCCTAAGAGAGAGGACGGGTGTTTGTCTCTGGGGGTTGCTCATTCTATGTCACATCACAGAGATGAGTGGTGGCACTCTGCAGATCATTGAGGCACAAGCAGAATTAAAGATGTTGTTTTTTATCTTCTCCCTCATTGATCTTTGTCTGTCTGTGTTATACAAGGGAGGAAGGGTTTCCTACGTTTTTTGGATGACTGTATCAAGATTTCTGTTGGAGAATAATGTTTAACATCAACTGTTTTGAGTTCCACCATGTGCAGACGCATATATTTCAAATGTAATCACACATAATGTCCCTTAAACCTCAGTTCAGTTGTCGTTGAGGTATGAGAGTACTTTGTGTACGGCAAAATGCACTTTTGTTACAGGGTTTAAATATCATATATTGGGACGCTGCTATCATAGCATTTATTTTATAAAATTGTACATTCAGCAATGTTATTAGGATTATGCACCGCTTTTACAGGAAACAGACTTGGCTAAAAAAGAAATAGAAACTATGACGTACTACCAATGTAATTCTGTGTCTGGTGTCTAGGGTCTGGTGGTCGTCTTCATTGTTTCAAAGGATTACACAATAATGTCATTGTGTTCTGTGGTGAAAAACAAAATGGTACAGGATAATAAATAGAGGCGAATTAGCCACTCTGGGAGGTTTGAATGTTTAATTAAACTGCTCAGGTCTAAATAGGATGCACATCCGTATCAATCAATTAAGTATTTTTACTCAACACAGCCTTAATGATACGGGGCCTGCACAATCATGTACTGTTCACAAACGATTGTTTTACATTGAATTGCAACATTCGCTATTTATAACCTTGTCTTATTATGTGCGGCCACATAAAATCCAGCCTTACAAGGTTTCACCTCTCAGTAGCACATGCGGCAGCCTTGTCTCAGAGTCATCGTCATGGCAGCGGTATAGTAAGTCATCCAACATGTGACAAATTTCAACTGGCAGACCAGCCGCCATATTCAAGTTGTGGTTTTCGCAGGGAAAAATAATGAGACAGCTGGTCACGGAGGGGCTGTAGAATGACTGTGAGCAGCTGGGTGAAGCCAAAACCACGGCGTCCTTTCTCCTCAACGGGCCGCTAGATGACAGAGTCACTTTGTGGACCGTAAGTGAGCTAATTAGTCCATGTCTCCCACTCCAAAATGGAGTCTGGGCTCCTTGAAGGTGACGAGAAATGTCTGAAAGAGGAAACCCAAATGTGCACCGTGTAATGTGAGTCTTAGAATGCTGACTGTTGTCCTTTGGTGTCTTAGTAAAAGGGACAAAAGAAAATGGTGTCTTTTACAGAGACCTGTGAGATTTCTAATTCTCTGTGTGACATAAAGATCAAAGGGAGAGAGACAACCAGTAGAGGGCATTGGTGAACCACTCGTTCACCAAAAACTTTAAAACTTGTTTACTCATGGTGTATATTATGATTAACCACTGCTTGTTTTCATCCAAGTTAAATATTCCTTTTATAATATCTCTATGTAACAGTACTACCTGCCGTTTGAGTTGTCGCTGTATTTATAAAACCTTAATACCAAAGTTATGAAATATTTAGTTTAGCTTTCAATAGTGAGGAAACAAATATGTTTCATGTTAAACTTAACAATAATGTATTCTGCTATTCTTGCAAAATGGTGAAAAATAAAACTAAAATGTATTTACTTTTCTTGCGTAGCGCAACATTGTTTTTTTCATCACTGAACAAGATCAAGGACATTTAAAAACAAACTACAACCCACACACTTTCCACAAGGGCTAGTACCCAATGTTCATTCACCCCCGCCCATCACCCTCTCTCCCCCCTGGCTCATCCCCCTCTCTCTCTCCCCCCCGGCCCATCACCCTCTCTCCCTCCCCCCTGGCTCATCCCCACCCCCTGGCCCATCCTGCTTGCATCAGAGGCCGACGCCATGGTGTCGCATTCTGGGGATAGCTGCGCGTGGGGATGCTGTGATGTGCCACCTGGTCCCCCAGCACGGCGGGAACTCTTCCTGACCTCGCCGCTAAAACTTGTTGGCCATTGGAGCCACGTCAGGGGGGGTAGGTCTCTGAGGACCACTTGCGATGCATCACCACCCCCCAACTCCGTGTGATGAGGAAAGACCAGAGGGAGATTGCCGACACCTATTGGAGCAGAGTCTCCGACCCTCTGCTTAGCTGTTCAGTGGACCACATGCTACCCTCATAACTGCATAGCTGCACTTCAAAGATTGTCCATTTGGTAGCGAGCCAATAGAACTGCTCTCTCTATGCCTTGGCATGGACACACACACACACACACACACACACACACACACACACACACACACACACACGTACACACACACACACACACACGTACACACACGTACACACACATATGCACACACTCACACAGACAGACAGACAGACAGACAGACAGACAGACAGACAGACAGACAGACAGACAGACAGACAGACACAAGTTAGTATCAGGGAGACTTAGTGAAATACAGGAGCTAATAACTGACTGTCTTTTCAAATCAAGACAAATACAGATACAAGGCTGACACTAATTCATTAAATCTGCCAACACAATATACAACACAGCCTCCAAACTACACACCACAATGACAGTGATGAGTTCCCGAGCGAACATGTTTTTGGTTGTCCAACATAATATTCCAGACCTCACAGGCCTCCAAGGTCACAAGAAGACTCAAACAGTGTTGAGTAACAATACTCACATTTTGAGTTTGCTTCTGGATTTCACTGAGAGTGTCTGAGCTTGAGACAGGTGTTAGTGTCTGTTTTCCATTGCAGGTCACCTACACGCAGAGGCACACTTTGTCCATAGACACAGCATTTACATTCAGCGAAGCATGTGCTATAAGACCTCACATGAAGTCTTCACCGGGCCTGTCAGAGTAGCCCTCGTCAGAACAATAATATTTGTCCAAGGAGCTGTGAGAAGATGCTAGAGGGCCCCTGACACTTGGTCCAATTGGCTGAAATGACACTGTCTCCACCTGTTGCTGGTCAAGGGTTAATGCTTCCAGGTCAAAGGTTATTTCCACAAGACTGCACTGGAACTCTTGCTCTCACCCGTGGCTTTGAAGGGTTGTCTCAACAGGCAGGTCCTACACGGTCCAATAGGAATATGACTGACATCGTGTACAGCATAATCCTTGACGGGGATAATATCAATTTTGACACACTCTTTTCCATGCCAAGTTAATAGTGAATTAATTGCATGGCATAAAAAGTAAAACTGTTTAAAACCTGTGGGATTGATTGATTGCTAGAAGTTTCGTGTATATATCCGTCTGACTGTTCATAACTTGGACAACCCCTTTGTCAACCCCTCTTTTGCTACCACATTTCCTCACTGTGGCAGGTTTACACTGGAGGAATTTGCATTGGCAGGCACAGAACCAAACGGATTACTCAAAGGTCTCTAAAAGCAAAAACAACTGCTCTCCCTAAGCTGATCTGGGCTGTGTAACCACCAGATAACTGGGACGTGGGGCGTAACACGTCCCCCCCCCCCCCAAATACCATGGACTTGTAAGGCTCTTTTCAAAACGGTACCAGTGACCTGGGACACTTTTAGAAGTGCTTTTCACTTCGGGAGGGCTTCACCTCAGCGGACACAGAGGTATTGGTCTCGAGGCTAATTGGCCTGGAAAACAATAGCTCCCTGATCACCATTCCTTAGTGTTCCCCGGACATTGTGGGGCAGATCCCGTTACCCACTTGCCATAAACAAGGGGCTAAATTAGATGCGCAGTTGTTGCCATTGTCCCACGTTTCGGATACCCAAGCCCCCCTGAGCCCTGTGTATGCTATGCGGTCGGACCGGCGAGCCTGAAAGAGTGGCTAGTCCCTGATGGAGTATAAGTGTATGGTAACTAACAGAGAGGGGCGGGGGGCAGGGGGGTTGGGGGGGGGGGGGGGGGGGGCTGCTCTGCGGTCGCCTCCTTCTGGCAAGGGCCAGGGCAATTAAGACACTGAGAGCGGTTCCAAGCGGTGGGCCGGGTTTTTTGGAATATTAATGTTTGCCGTGATGGATGGAGTCAAAAGTGATTTCTCGTGGCAGGGCGTGGGTTGAGCGCCAGCTGGTCTCGGGATGGCGGTGTAGGAGCAACAGGCCTCTCAGCCTCTGCTGATGGAGCACAAATTGATTAATGCCCCCCACCCCCCCTCCCCAATTAGGGAAACATTAAAAGTCACGTTTTCCAAAGCACAATGGTGGGTCATATAACGCAGACAAGGCATTTTGTTATTTCATCTCTTGCCGATAGATGAGAGGGGGCACTGACTTTCCGAGGATTCCATGCTGGTCAACATCTCGTCACATTATCTGTAAAGCATGTGTAGTGTTGTATCTTAATGGGCTAACGTTATAGAAATATATTAATATCCCAGAGTAAATATTTGTTGTATGCATACTTTACACGTATGTTTGTTTTATATTTCCATTATGCCATGGTAAATTGTATACTTTGTAATAAAGAATGTCAGCTGAGGATTTTATAGGCTAGAACCTACTTTTGGTGTATGTCGTATTGTCTTGGTTTGATATATCATTTGGTTTGAAAATGGCACCTGATATTGTTGTCAGACTGAGGCAACCAAGTAAATACAACATTTGTATAGAATAGTTATTTCTTGCTTTCTTTCTGTTTTGTGGAAACATTGATAGAAACCCTAGACCTTTCAGGTTGCAACTTCACTTTGCATGACATTTTATTGCTTTTAAAATGTTTTAAAACACAACACAGTGGTATTTGAACTTGTCATATGCTCGCATTGGTATTGCCCAAGGGGCTGTCACATTGTCTTTAACTTGCACACAAAACATTGCATGATCAGATCTGCTTAATTAAGTTTTTATCAAAGTACAGTACAAGTCAAAGGTTTGGACACACTTTTTCCCACTCAAGTGAAGCTTTCACTGGTTCTGTATTCTTCTATGATTTGGCAGGGACTCACTCTTTGGCAGCCAACATTATGGATGCCCGTGCGGGATCCGTGGCCTCCCTGAGGGCCCTAAAGGAGCCAGGGAATGTGTCCTTGTTGCGGCCGAAGCACAGCCACTTATGGTCTTGTTACGGGAGGCTCCAGGGCGGAGACATCGCCTCTTCTCCCGGGAAAAGCTGAGGTCCATGTTAAAACCTTGTTAACGGTGGCACCCGTGTCCCCCAGAGCAGAGACCATAAAGGTCAGTCTGTCTGTCTGTCTGTCTGCCTGCCTGCCTGCCTGCCTGCACGCCCGCCCGCCCGCCCGCCCGCCCGCCCGCCCGCCCGCCCGCCCGCCCGCCCGCCTGCCCGCATGTCTGTCAATGTGAGCAAACGTTCACAACTAAATGTAAACGTATTTGAGTCAGGACGATTTACAAATATGTTCAACATCTATTCCATACCCTAAAACATGGTTATGTATTGAAAGTTCGATCTGAATCACTTTCCAGCCCAAGGTCATATTCAAACGCTCTCTGAACAGCCATGGGTGGGCAGCAGATATCTGCAGATTCCCCCCGGACAGACACTGAGCGACAGACCTGGAGTAGGTGGAGGCTGGGGCGGAGGTGGGTGCGCAGCAACAAGAGCAGGAGCATGGCAGTGGGCGACAGCAGAGCGCGACCACTGTGATCAGCAGTAGGAGACAGTGTTGTGAGTGAATCTGTGGTTTAAAAAGACCACGTTAAACCAGTCAGCGCATGGGAGGGATTCAGTTTGTTTAAAAAGACCACGTTAAGCCAGTCAGCGCATGGGAGGGATTCGGTTGGTTTGTTGATTTGGAGCCACCATTGGCTACTGCATAACAGTAGCTATTCTTCCTGGGGTCCACAAATCGTACTTACATATTGTGACAATACAACACGTTACAAAAGAGAAGATTGGTTGATTGGCGGGACGTGGAGAATAGCTGTTGTTTGAGTTGCTGGACTTGCTCTGCCAACCTTTCATTTAGCGTATATCCCCTGTAACTGTTTGGTGGTCAGGGATACTGCACGACAGCAACAATGGTATTACCACACGAATGCTAAAGGATCGCGAGATCATAGCAAGTGGTCCGTCCACTTCTTCCAAGGAGCATTAGACACTAGCTAAGTTTCCCCTCCAAACATAGACAAGAAGCATACTTTCATTCAAAGTATCTGTTGCGCTAATGGAAAAAGGCCACCAGAAAACAGCCCGATAGGATATTCCTGTAGAGTGACGGGGTTGGAAATGATCAGACCCCCGAGGCTTCCTTTGCATCTAAGCTCCAGACACGTCCTGAGACGAGACAGGATCGAGGCCCTGGGACAACTGCCGTGCGCTCGTTAAAGTGTCGGAGGCTCGTGCCGCTGGGATCCCCCAGTCCCGCCCGGCATGCATCCCACTCCATCGTCCGCACGCCCTGGGGGGTCCCGCCACCTCACTCTCTCTCTCGTCCGTCGCCGCCACCATATTATGTCTAGAGGGTTCTCCTGTGCTGAGCGGAGACAAAAGGGGTGGGGGGGGGGGGGAATTGTGTAGAAACCAAAAATAAACAGGTTACAAAACGTATCAAAACAAAAAAAGGGTAGTTGGATGTGGAGAACAGGCGAGTGGGGCCGCGGGCACCTGTCTGAATGTGTCAGCCCTGAATCCACACACCGTTTCTCAGGGTAACTAACGTTCGTATGCCCTACTGAAGCTCCGTCAGCTTAAGCTGGAGGAGAGTCCCACACTAGTGCCTCGTTTGAGGCCTGCAGCAACACCGCAAGAGAGAAGGTCTTACAAATAAGAAATGTCATGAAGCTTATCCGTTCTTATTATCATCTCATCATGATATTTATATTATTAATAATTGTATTAATAGGATTCATAATCTAAAATATATTCATATTTACAATTGTAATATTTAATATTTGTTAATTATAATAACTTTGATAAAAAAAAATAAACAATGACACTTTACAAATTAAAGGTAGCATTATAGTTAAAACTATGAAGTAGTAAGTAAATAATCTAATTATAAATAGTTCAAATCAGTTCAGTCTTTAGCCACAGTCTTGATAAAACAGGTGTGCTGTTAGGTGCCTTTTAGGAACTGTGCACTTCGGATCTCCGTGAGGAGTGAGTTCCAACGAGTAGGGGCCGGCAGACACACTGAATGGTCGGTCCCCAGAAGTCCACAATCTTGTGTGGGGGATGGAGAGTAGACCCATTTCAGCAGACCTAATTCTGGGAGGTGGTATAGTAGTGGATGAGGTCAGAAGGTTTTAGGCCTGCACTGTATTGTGGGACTAGGGCTTGGAGGGACTTGAGTACGAGGGTTTTGTGGCTGGCAGAGGACTTGACTGGGAGCCAGTGTAGGTAAATTTGTGTGGGAGTGATGTGACGCCAGAGTCTTGTGTGTGTGACAACTGTGGCAGCTGAGTTATTATTATTATTATTATTATTATTGCAATATAGCTGTAAAGTTATTTCAGTAGAGTAGCATTAAATGCATTACATTACTTAATGCAATATATTGTCTGAATTGAAAAGGATGTGTTAAAACATGTATTAACATGACACTCACTGCTGTAACTGCAAGCTAACTCCTCAGCTAAAGCAAACAGGAAAGCACTTATTGTGGGGACGGCGTGAAAATAGTGGATGACACGTTATGCAACTTTTGTTTTAGTTTTGTTTTGGTTACCGGGGCCTCAATAGCCTCTTTGTCAGGTCTGCTTGTTTGGATATTGTGCAACAGGATCTGATTCAACAAACACTTACATTTTAGGGACAGTTGTAAGTCACATCATTCCATGGAATGGAGCCACTTGTGCCTAAAACTTAAGTGACTGTTCACCATGGAAAATAGTTGTCTGCTAAGCGGACATCAGAGCAAATATTAGGACCCACACAAAGCCTTTTGTTTTTCGTTTGACCACGAGCAGCACTCGTGATATTACGCCATGTTCTGTCAGTTCATAAGTTATTTGTTGGGATCGTCTTGTTAACGTTATCTTGTGAAAATAGTTTCATCCCACAAGATTGTTTTTAACGGTTTAAATGTAATTTGGAGATGACTGGGTTTTGGCTGTCTCCACAGAAATAGCATCAGAAATGACTATAATTTGATTGATGGTCTGTTCTTATATACACATCTTGTATTGTTTATTTTCAGTGACTTGGCTTCTGTGGATTTGTTCATGTATTTTATTTAAATACCAGGGCTTCAAGACCATCACTTGTGAACCCTTGGAAGGATAAAGACTGATTTGTATTCCAAAGTTGAGCAAAGGTCAAAGGTTGCAGTCAGGATTAAGAGCCAACTAATAATGTGACCTTTCAGAAAAATAAAGCAGCTCTGTATTTAGCTCAACCTAAGTGTTCACAGTCTAGCATAAATATTTTAATCTTTAATCTCCTGAAGATGGACGACCTGACATTTAATATCACAATTGAAAGGTATCAGAAATCACAAATCAACCTGCACATTCAACAAGTCTAGAGATGATAAACAGTGATGAGTGTGTATTTTGTTACTATTATATACGGAGAAAATCAGTTTTGGAATTCAAAATATGTTTTCCCTCTAAGCACGTCGAATTTTGTTAATTTAAAAGTGTGACCAAATCACGCAAAGACTCCTAAGCTTAGTGGTTAGGAAAACATAGTCAGATAAGACAATGCCAACACACTAGAAATCATGATGTACTGTAATACAACTTTAATAATGAGTTTCAACCGTAAGAGTCACTCATTTTACAGTGGGCCCATTTCCTCAATAAATCCATCAACAAAGGGAATACACTGGAGGTTGCTTGTTTTATAAGACAGTTATGAAGACACAGAAGACACGCAGTGAAACATTGGACGATAAAACAGATGAGTTATGCTTTACACATAGATCTGCTCTGAACGCTTTAGCAGCTAACCCTGCATCCGGGTGGATTTCGTACGGCCCCTGGAATCTTTAATGACGGGTTATCAAACTCTGCGTTACCACAACGACACACCTGGCCTATGACTGCGCCTCCTTCTCCAGCCTGGCCTGGACTCCTAGGGACACCTGCTGCCTGTTTGTTTGGAGTGACTCAAGGACATTACCTCAGTTTTGAGGCGTGCGGAATTAATATGAAAAGGAAAGGAATACCCGTGGTTATATTGCTATTTGGCCGATAACGTATGTCCTGCAGCAAGCATGATGGCATCGACGAGAAGGCCTGATGATTGTCATCAGACAACACAGCAATAAACACCGGCTGGCGGGATACATGAGTCACAAACATATTGGGGCACGGAAATGAATGGCTACCCATGTTTTTACAGTTGTTTACAGTGTGTGCTATATGCCATTGTGGTGACCCAGTTACTGTGAGCAGGTGAGTATTAACTATTATTATTATTAACCCGACAGGAAATTGAGGATCGAGGTGAGGTTTTAAAAGCTTTGTGTGGCGGCCTAAGGAACAACAAAGTAGTTCCAAAGCGCCTGCAGCAGCCTCTGCATTGTTGTCTCATTTTAATAAAAGAGATGCATCAAGTTTCCCCAGGACTAATATAGGCTGCAAATTGCATTCATAAATTCCTCCTTCATTACAGCAGGGCTATGGAGCTAACAACAGGCGCCTGCTTCCCCCAGACTCTCTAGTCCACTGAGCAGGCCGGGCCGGGCCGGGCCGGCAGGACCTAAAGTCAGCTCCCGTCAGTTGTACTTGCATCACAGGGAAGGTTGCATAATTTAGCGGGCCGGAGTTTACTGTCTTCCACTTTCCTTGGCAAAACCCACTGACCCTGCACACGGTTTGGGAAGAAAAACCCCTGACATGTTGTCACGTCCCAAAACCTGCCACCTCACATTCACATTCCACTCTCTGATGGCTGTCAAGAGCCTGGGGTAATTTTGTAGTTTATATTGAAGCGTGAAACTGATCAATGGGTGCAACATTCATTTTGAATCAGATTGAGGGACAGAGCAGAGCGATCCTCTTGCTTTTGACAGAGCAGATGCCAAAGGGCACAACTCCCTGGCAGCACTATGGGAACCACCCGGAGAAGCCCCCCGCCAGGCCATCGCTCCATCCTTCCCAGGCGGCCAGTGGGTAACAGGAGTTGCCTGGAGGCGAGCCCCGGCGCAGCGCGACTGGGAGAGAGCGGCAGGCGGGTTTCAGAGGAGGAGGGGGGGGGGTCTGGGTGCGAACAGCGGCAGAGATGCCTCCGGGGTCAAGCCTTTAATAATGATTACAAACTGGAGCTGGCTGCTGGAGCGACAGGCTGCAGCTGTGGACCGGCCGCTCTTTGAAGTGGCCCCCGCCTGTTGCCCTGCTCCCAGGCCCCCCTAGCATGAGGAGACGCTGGAACTATGTGGCTGCCTGTGGGAAAGAATGTCACGCGACGCCAGGGTGACGGACGATGGCGGAGGGGCGGACGGCGGGGCTGCTGGCACGGTGTCGGGGCCTCTGCTGGACGGGGGACGGTGGAGTGGGCCATGCTGGACCAGGGAAAAGAGGCGTGATGGAGTCAGAGGACCAGGCCGCTGACCAAATGATCTCTTAGAAGCAGCCTCCATGTTCCCTGGGCACTGTGGCTTTGTGGATCGAGGGCACCATGGACATTTGTCTTGGTGGTACAAACAAAACCTTGAAAGTAAGCAACACAAAAAATAAATACATAAAATGGGAGAGCAGCAAATAGTTTTTTCTCTTTCATATAAAATTAACCATTTCATAGTTAGTGTGTAGGATTATGTTGCAAAGGGCTTAACAAGTTAGTGAGTTTGAGTGTTTCTCTAGAGCCTTTGCTCAACCATCTTGATAGTACAAGTAAAAAATGAACTTTGAAAGTAAGCAATACCAAAAAATATAAATAAAATGGGAGAGCAGCAAACTGGTTTTTATCCTTCATGTACGCGCTGAACTCTACGTTTTTTAAAACAAACCATTTCATATTTACTGTGTAGGATTACGTTTTAAAGAGTTTTAAATGTTAATGAGGTTAAGTGTTTCTCTAGAGCCTTTGCACAACAGATAGTTAATAGCTGCTGCTATATTCTACAGTAAAATAAACTAAAAAAATATTTTACCCAGTGTGTGAGTATTCTTTAGACAAAGGCCTAAGACACTGTCTGTCCAAACACATTCTGTCCAATCAAATAAGGTTACCAACCCAACGAACCCCTACATATGGTTATAGCTGCTCATGGAAGACTCCCTTTGTGCTTTTATTAACCTTCTGCAACATGCTCCTGAATGAGTAGCACAGAGTATACCAGAGATTTATGGTCTCTCTACTTAATTATTACCTGCCTATGGACGCTACCTCACAAGAATTACTACCTGCACATACTTCATGTCCACAATGAGGTTAATGTACATAATTATTACTTATCCTGCAGAAATGGCAACGAGAGGAAGGGATTCGTGATTTGATGTGCCGCTGATGTACGTTTGGAGGTATTTCATTGTGTAATTGTTCAACCTTTAAAACACTGCAATCCGCAATGTATGGTGTGCTGCTCAATGAATGCCTTCAGGAGGTTTTTTGATTGACACTTTATGACATTGACGATTCAATTTGAGGTTAATGCTAAAATGTAAACTACAACAAACAACAAACAATAGAACATAAAGGAACAACTTCAGCCTACACTGGTCAATGGGAACCAGCTCTAAAACCCATGGGATACACTTCAATGTGATATAAATTGCAACATTAACAACACATACAAAATTTTAATCATGTTCATCATATTATGTATATATATATATATATATATATATATATATATATATATATATATATATGTGTGTGTATATATATATATATATATATATATATATATATATATATATATATATATATATATATATATATATATATATATATATATATATATATATATATATATATATATATATATATATACAAAGAGACCAAAGAATATGGCTACATGATATCATCACACATATTGATACCAATTAATAATTGTCGATGCCGGAGAGGCGAAGGAGCACTGAAAAGGACAGCGAGTTTAATTACCTCATTCTTTCCATAACAATGATCCATTGTACTGCATAGGCTCTGGCTCTGGCAATGGCTGTCCATAAGTTTTATTTGGCATTTTATAGCCCTTAGATCACATAAGCCCAGTGCCATTCTCAAAGGTGGCCACTCCAGTGAGCGTCCAGCGTCCCCTGCTAGAGCTGGAGAATAGAGAGTGCTGTCTGTAATGCACACCCCAGCAGCATGGCCTGGGCTTCAGCTCGGTTATCTGCATTGGAGCAGGACCACTTTCATCTCTCCCTCCAGGACGTCTTTTCCCATATCCATGAGCCGACACAGATAATTAACAAATAACCGTGAATCAAAATGTCTTAATCCTTCCTCCACGTGACAAGGGGAAAAGAGGGGGGAAAATTAAGTCTGAGCTTTTTTTATTTTTCTTCACTGAGCTGCTGGCATGGCAGTCTTTCATTCACTCATTGTGTGAAAGTAAAGCCTGGCATGTTTGTGTCCGCTGTTTGTAACATCGGCCTACAACCTTGAGAGAAAACGATCAGCAGTGATCAATGTGTGTGGGTATTAACAATTTTAAAAAGTTACTTCAAAAAATTTATTTGTCATACATTTCCTTTGAAGGAAAGTTAACAAAAAATGTTTTTGAGTATATTGAGGGACATTTTTTAAGACTATGAGGTGACGTCAAGTATAGACAAATTGAAATCTAAGAGAGTCAGCTAGCTTCTGGTTTACTAATCCAAACAAAAACGATTTTTATTGTATCTGAACCCTGCAGTAAATTATACATCCATTCAGCCAACTGAAATGGTGTTGATGGTAGTTTCTGAGGTCATGAATACCTTTACTTGAGAAGCTCTTTCATAGTCGCACACGGATCAAGAGGGAACATGCCAAACACAATAAGTGTGTCCCCAACAGACAGGCATGTAAATGGGGTAGTGTTTGAAAGGCTCCATGTTAGTGTTGGAAAGCGGATGGGTTTGGCTGAGGTCCGTGTCCATTTCTGACCTCTCCTGGTCTCTTTTTGTCTTTTTTTCAGAAAAAAGGTTTACCAACACCAGAATGAAAGACAGAAAGAAAGAAAGAAAGAAAGAAAGAAAGAAAGAAAGATGTGTAGCTGAATGACATAGCTAAATAGACTCTTTAAATGTTGAACTGTCGTTCTGACCAATCAACCTTCTCATACGTTAACATGCACTTTCATTTGTAAAAACCCTGTTTCACTGTTTCCTTGTAGTTTAATGTCTTTTCAAACGTAATCCAAGAAAAACAGATTTTCCCTCGTCCTGTGATCTGGCAAGGCCATTACTTGAACATAATTGAAAGGTAAACATTCTTCAAGACAGATTAAAGTGTCGTCTTAATGGAATTAAACCCGTGACATGTTCCATGTTCAGACCTCTTTAGTACCTGTCTCCCAGCCCAATCCCCACCTATATTTACAGCTCGCTTCATAAAAGAAACCATTCTCTGTGAATGTGCCTCTTTCGTCTCCCGTGTCCAATAACAGCACTCCGGTCTGATTGAGTGTGCCATAATGTAATTTAGATATTAGACAGGGTTGAACTTCATATGCATTGGCAGATTTGGGCTCTGTGTGCTCGACTCACACAGAGCACTCACAGGGCTAATGGCTCTCCTTACCCCCATTAATAGCAACGCACTTAAATACTACACAGAGACCAACGAGTTGTTTTGACTGAACCTGGCAAAACGTGTTGTTGACATTAAATCCCATGTCTTATTCGATTTAACATGTCGTCATTTCAAGCGTTTCCTGGGTAGCCTTGACTGTTTGGTAACACACCAACACACATTTGCAATAGGATTGTCAACAAGCCAAATAAGCAACTTTATTTAATTTTAATGTGACCGAGAAGTCACAGAGCCTTGGGCCGTTCTTTGAGGTTTGGGAATACAAATGATATAATATAGATTATTCCAACCGAAGACAAATTGTTCTCATGCAAGGGCGTGCATGGGTGCAGCAATGCATTCATTCCAAATTGCTCAGTTGTTGAACAAATTCAGCATAAGAATATGGGCACGTTCTGTACAATTGGATTTTTGCTTATAAAAAAATGTATTGCAAAAAACTAACATAGTATAGTATATCATACAGTATATAGTATAATATGTTTTTTCTATTGTATAACAGATTGTCAATAAAAGTTGTTTACACTGTCATTTTACAAGTTTTTTTGTATGCTTCAATCATTCTGTTTTCTGTTCAATCTATAATTAAATGTTTTCTTGTGGTTAAAAAATGTATCTTTATTGTGTCGAAATTAACTTTTTTGGGAGGTTTGGGGGGGGTGGAATCAGAAAGTTAGTAAAGTTCTTAATTTATACATCCGATTCATGTGTGAGAAATAAAAAACAGGAGCATTTATTATTTGGTGGACATTAATCATAAATCAGAGCAGAAAACTGTTTTCTTACTTTTAAACTGAACGATAAATCAAATGACAAAAAGTATTAAATTATCATTTCATTTTTCATTGTTCGAAAAAAAAAAATTCAGTCACGCCAATTGCTTCCACTCTGTGTGCATGTTCAATCATTTCTAATCTCTTTTTAGAAGCTCCCATTTGTGTGGACTGCCAGATTCACAAAACTACACACATAAAACACATTAAATTACAGTAAGCAATCCAGCACAGAGATTTACCCAATTGTGTAAGGGTGTCAAGGAGTACATAGCACATTGAAATTACCCATATAACAATTTGATTGTGCAAGTCCTTTCTCCATGACCGTGCATTCATCCCTTTACCCTCGTTTACTTAGGGTTTTAGTCACGACAATGAGAAGCTCATTGAAACTGAATGGGTGTGCTCTGATGGTATAGCAATTGAACGCTGTGATTGCACAAAAGCTTTCTTGGCTACTGTATAAACTGTTCCATTTCAAGAGTGTGACTCATCTGATGTGTACTTTAATGCTAGTTGTGTGTAAATATACCCCTATATAAACCAGCACTGCCCATTTTTATGAGATATGGGGGATGCATTTAATTCACTTCTTCCAGTGAGTCACCATACAATAACTTTAAAATTACAGGGTGAGCGTAGTTGCTCTTGGTATTTTGGTGTGTGAGTCCCACATTACATCTATCAATACCTTTGGATTTTTTAGCTGTGATTGTTGTTATGTTGGGCTTATTTGCAATGCAATAATGGTGATGCCTTCTCCACAATGATTATTCTGCAGTTATAAGAACCAAGATATGTATTTTTAAATCAAATCAAATCAAATCATGTTTATTTATAGAGCACCTTTAAAACAGGCAGAGCTGACCAAAGTGCTGTCCAACACATTCAGATACAGTATATCAAACATAACAACAACAAAAAACAGTTGTGACACATAAACATACTATATACAAGATAAGTACACAGAAAACCACTACGTTACAAAGGCTAATGAGAAGAAATTAGTTTTTGTATTTTTTAGGGATTCACTTTTCTCCAGAGTTGCTGCTCTCTTAAGTTGGGTGAACGTGTCTCGGGCTGAATAACTGTGGCCGACCAGCTGCTGCTGTGGATGAGACGAGAGGGCAAGGGCCGTTGTTGTCTTCTTCCTACAGCACAGAGTCTACCTCCCCTTAGGTGAACACTCCGGGTCCCACTCTCAGGGAAGGGCCTGAAATGAAGCCAGCGATTGTTATGTCTCACCTGCTGCACGAGCCCCCCCCCCCCCCCCCCCCCCCCCCTTCCCTCCCTCTCGTCCTCCTCCATAAAAAAAAGACAAGCTTTTCTGCAACTGCTTAAACCACTATTACATCATCTCCCCTGGACGTCAGCCAAGACCGACTTGGCCGCTGTCCAACTCTTTGCTAAGCCTTGCCATCCCGCCGCTCACTAATTTCTCAAAGTTGTCGCAATGTGCACAGATTCACGTGCTTTTTCCTCTTGTCCTTTTTGGATATCTTTCCTGGCCCTTTGTATACCAACCCCCCCCCCCCCCCCCCCCCCCCCAACCTCAATGCCCCCTACATCCTACAAGTAATGTACTGTCAGTCAATCTGTCTCTAGTATGCAGAGGCATTGTTTATTTATGCCACTACTCAATTTGCGTGTGCCCGTTGAGATGTAGATAGACTTGTGTAAGAGCAGCCACTGGTCTGAATGGCGGATTGTTGTCCGTCTCTCTAACTAAGCCCTCCAGGTGAGGTCCATGTTGAAAGATGTCCTTCTCCTTATCACTCAATAGAAGTAAGTCTATCAACAACTTGGCCTGCGGGAAGGCAGTGGCTTTGTTTTTTAACAGTTATGAATAGCTGCATTTCTTACTTCCTCTTCCCCAAACCCTTTGCCCCAGGCCAGATAGATAGGCTTTGCTTGAACTTTGCAGCTCCGGTAACAGAGGAAGATTGAGGGAGATAAAGCGTCAGCGTGTTTTTGGAACAACCTCAACAACCTTGAGCTATCTCTTTAAGTCCTCTGCCCATATGGTTGTGTTTGAAAAATAACGATAGCTCAATTTATACAATATGAGATATATGTCATATCCTGTTAGAATTATTTACATTTCAGTTACATCGATATTTAATTTAAGTGTGATTTTATTATGAAGTTCATAATTACATGCAAATGTATTTGTTATATTTATATTTATGTTATCATTTATGATTTCACTTGTTGGTAGTTGGCACACCAAACTAATAAAACGTGATTCCTTAATCTATTATAGATTAAACTATTAGTCAACCAAACCTTTCTTAATTGTGATGGTTACATTGACTAAAGGGGGGTGTTATACAGTACAGGAAAAGTCTTCTTCAGTGAGTAATAAGAGTTTAAACAAAAAGCCTTGAGTGATCCAACAAAATAAGATCTGCATCTTTGCAGCTGAAAGCAATGATTTATAGACCAGCTTACGCCGGCCACTGAGATAGAGTAGTGTAACACAGAATGAGACACCCTGCTCCAGTGTAAATACTGGTGTACCCTTATGCTGAAACCAGAGAACACCTTTATCAGTCGCCCCATCAATATCAGTTTATAACATGCCATATTCCTATTTAGACGGCTAATTTAGTCACCTTTGAAGTGACGTTGTGATCTGCATTATATTGCAGCACGCCACATTTCTCTATACCTGTACAAATTCACACATCATTGCTCGAGTTGGATATTTTCGTGAATTAGAATTCCCACTTCTGGGAATATGTGGAATGAGATGTTGCTAAGGAACTATTTGGCCTGTTCGCATTTATTTTCATCACATAGTTTCCCTTCACGTTTCGCTTGCGATGCGCCATATTTTTTTTCCACGGCCTGTGATAAATGGCCATCCTGAAGGATGTTGGTGCTGAGTGAGACTAACTCTTTTCCCTGCCCAGTGTTTGTACAGGGTGATACCCTGACACCAATCTATCCTCAGTCAGTTATTCAAACCCTCAGTAAGCATTAACCCCAGGGTGTGCATACGTGTCAAATGGTATGTGCAGTACCATCTTCTTATGTAGGCATAACACAATCTTGTATTATCGGTTGTACATAGCTATTTAGACTTGAACATTTATGTTATGTAAATGTGATACTTTGGAGTGTTATTATAAAAGGTAGAGTATTCCATCACAAAATGGCTGATAGTAATGACTTATTTTTTCATTTCATTTTGTGCTGCTTTATGCCATTCATATATCCATATAAATATATATATAAATATATATATATATATATATATATATATATATATATATATATATATACTGTCAGAAATTGCTCCTCAATAGACTTAATCCACATCATCACAATTCAATCAGATCATTAGATCGGTCAGTACATCATCAGAACTCAGTAAATAAATGCCTTGTCTTTTAAAGTGAGCAAGCGTTGATAGCCCCCAGGTGATCATTTGTGGAAATGATTTGCCTAAGGGTGTTTTCTTTATTATGATTCTTCTTAATAGTTCCCTAGCAACCACTCTTAATCCTCTCCTGTCCTTTTCACTCAAGCGGTCTTCTCACACGTCTTAGACAAAAATGAGTGACATGTATTAATAGCTAAATATCTGATCCGACCCATTCATTCGGAAGATATGACATTCAATTGACACGAGGGAAAATACGTGCAGCAATGGAAAAGCATCGCGCCCCCTCACGAATTAAGGCTAACCTGTGGTTCACCTGTTGGGTTAGAGGCTGAGCATGTCCAATCCTGAGCCTCCCTCCAAGTCTGTTTTGATGATCTCACTGGTTCTATTCAGTACTTGGAAAAACAATTTCCACTTCATGACAATCTGCCTTAAGTGGCTTTACTCGTCAAGCAATATGACAGCACAATTTCCATAGCTCTATAATAAGTTGTGTGGTTTTTGAATAATGACGTTTAATTAAATATGTCAAGCAATATTTAACTGAAAACAAATCTGTGAAATTTAACGACAGAATTCCACAGTTAATTATGCAGTCAGAAATTAAACGCTTTAATTTCAACATATATTGAAAACAGTACATGGAACAGGATCTTGTCAAACTTTAAAGTGAAGAAGAAGAAGAAAAAAAGAAAGATTTGCCCAAGCTTGTCAAGCAGCTGTACTGATCCAGAGTTTTGCTAAAAGGGTTGGTTGGAGACATTCTCCCTCCCTCGCCTAGTTGCTGCTGTGGGAGAGGATGATTTACACACCACTGTTCACACTCTGCCATGGCCATCCATTACACGTTGACAGGCATGCCCAAACATCCAGCCACAAGCAGATGCACAAACACTGCGCTTTTGAAACCGGCGCTGTAATTGTTTTAAATTTATGGACATGGGATGCCTTGGAGGAGAAACTCACGTTGCGAGTCGGGACCGCGAGGAGGGTCTCCTGCGGTGAGGAGATATTTTATGTGCGATCCAGATGACATAAAAACCTGCACGGCGTGTATCATCCCATTACAACATGATGGATGGCCTCGTTCCCTTAGAAAAATAAACAAGGCTATGCTCCTGGAAAGGTGTGTCTATCCTCCATGTGTCTATGAATCCGGACACTCACTTTGTGGTTTATGGGTCTAACTCAGTTTCTCCCAGGTTAACAGATGTACTCCCAGCGCTGGGGTACGCCTTGAGGTAAAATCCCCTTGTGGGAGATGTAGTCTCCGTGGCTTCCATTCGCTCAGAGCTACAGGCCCAGTCATAATTTGCTCAAAAATGGGATGCATCATGTCAGAACCAAGCATACAACAATGCTGTGCTCAGGCTAAAATGGTTGATTAATCATTGAAAAATATTTCTACATTTCAATCCAAAGTTGCTGCAAGAGCAATATTTTCATAATGATAGGAAGACTTGGATCCCAGAGCTTGAATCTCCGTTAGCATTTGAATTAATCAGGGTCCACACAGTATTTGACCAAAATGTATGTAACAATCTAACTACCATGTGCACCACATTAAAACATGTCATGTGCTTTTCATATAGTAAACCCATTCAGTTAATCGCATCTGCTCTTCATTGAAAAGTATTATTCAGTGGAAAAAAAATCATAACAAAACTGCACACAGCATTAGCTACTAAAGTTCAATATGAATGTCCATACACCTGCAAAAGCTGGCATGCTTTGAGGACTCCTAATGTATATAAGTGAGTCAGTGTGGAGCGAACGTTAGCACCGAAGGATACACCTGGGTCTCTTCAGAGAGCCTTTTCAACGATTCACGAGTAGAGCAAATTAACCTCTGGGGACACCATCTCCCGTGAATAGCTTTATTAGGGCCTAGGCGGCCATTTTAAGCCTCTCCTTAACGGAGCCCCACTTACAAAGTGTGATGAAGTAAACTAGGGCCCCATCAGTGGCAACTGTGCCGAGTGATGTTGGCAGCAGCTGTGAAGCAGGAAAAAAGGGTGATCAATCAAAAAGAAGGCAGCTACTCCTGCAGGTGAAAGATGATTTGAAAGAGAAGGAACAATATCTCGTCTTTTCATCTTGTTTTTATTCCTGATTCCTGAAGCTTGTCTGCTGTGATCACACATATGCAATTATTAAACTATTTGTACAATGTCCTATAAATAGATTCATCGCTACAAGTGAATGTTTTGAGGCTCATTTCATTCATGCCTTTCCCTTAATCTTCTGCCATGAGTATTTACGCCTTAAGTATTTCATAGAGGTATGAAGGAACGCATGAAAGGTACAATAAGGAACTTGTCTTTAAAGCAAAAAAAATAAATAAAAATCCTTTGCAGCATTTATTTTTTTGTATATATATATTGTGCAATGCCAGTCCTAGTTGGTAGAAAGTTCCAGTAAGAGTCCTCTCATGTCATTATTTCCTCCCTCTGTCACCATGTAATGTGGTTTTTGATGGAGCTGAGGCTATTAGTTGTTGAGTTGCGCAAGGTCAGGTCAGAAGGCCTGTCAAAACACATGCAGTTCAAGCAGAGGTGCTGAGGCACACAGCTAACCCTTGGCGTTGCTCCGCTCTTTAATGTACACATTCTTCTCGTCTTAAGCGCACTAAACACATTACAGCACAGCGTCGCTGTTTGCATGTGGTTTATGAATTTGGTTAGTGACAGGGGTGTGTGTCTTAAGTGTGTCTCTGTTCATTTCAAGAATGTTCCCGGTCTACCCGGTTGAACGTTGAAACCGTCACAGTATCACCTAAGTCCAACACTGATACTGAGAAGCTGTGATACAGTGAGACCTGATACCCGCATCGCACGTTCAAATGGCTTTCTCCATTTCACCGTGTCTGTCAGCCACAAAACCACCATGGAGAAAATGGCAAGCTTCAATCAAAGTTGGAGGAACTCAAACAATTCAAATGTTCTGTTTCCTCACTGCGATTGTCTCAAAGCACTCAAGCACTGCAATTTGTTCTGGAACTTTTCAGGGCATATCTTTCGTTTCCACAGGTCAAATGGTGCAGTTAACCTTTCCTGGACATTCATTTACTGCTTTGTACAAAAGTCATGCTGGAGACCCTGGACTTTCAACATTTAAATTGTCTGGCATGCAAACACATTAAAGGGCTTTTCTAAATGTTCTCTTTGGAGGGGGAGGAGGTGGGGGCGGGGGGGCTGACAATTATGCATCAGAGCATAGTCGACTTACAAATTGTGAAATAGCGGGTGAAAAGTGTTTAGCATAATCTGTAGGAATAAGGAACTCATAATGTGAATATTCATTACTCCCAATCGCTGAGACTTGTTTGTGATGAATATCGTCCGTCCCCCTCGTCCGCCCGCCCGTCTGTCTGTCCCGACTCAAAACAAGCTGTGTAACAAGTAGAGCAGAATTACACAGGTGTCATTAGCCTGATGCAAATTTATCATCATGCACTCAGATGCACAACAATCCAACAATGAGACAGAAACGACAGTTATCAATGAAATGAATCACTGCAGCTGATCACTATCTCTAAAGGTCGTTGGTGACATTCATTGATCATCCACCCCAGGCTCCATATCTGCCTTCAAATAACTTCAGAGACAGCGCGCGCCGCGAGAGAGAGAGAGAGAGAGAGAGAGAGAGAGAGAGAGAGAATAAGAGAGGGGTAAATGATTATATGTTGGTATTTCATGGTGATTGATATTTGTTCTGGGTTTCCTTGTGAATGCTTCTTTCTGCTCCAGTGACTGGGCCCTTGTCCCTCTGGGCTGATTTCAAACAAACCACTTCTATTCCTCCGCACTATTTGTTTGCAGCGTTCCCCGGCAACCGCAGGCTGCGTCCCTGTACTGTTACCTGTCTTGTTTTCTTTTTTTTTCTTTTTTTTGACAAGCATAGCAAATCCTGTTGCCCCAGTAGAGTTGTGTTAAGTACGGTCCAATGGAATGAGACAGAGATCTGATTGACACTGTCTCAAGTCACATTGTACCTCATACGCAGACAATATGTGTTTTTTGAGCTAAATACACAGACAGCAAATTGAATTACAGTGTAACACAGGCTCAGTTTTTCTAATTGCAGTCTTTACACTGCCTGGTTCCTTGTAATTACATATTTTTTATAAGAGCTTTAACTTGTAATAGTCCTGTATCCTTTTCATTTTGGAAATCAAAACAGATGAGACTAGGAGCCTCTAACAGGTAATTTCCTGACTGTAGTGAATCAACCGCTCACAATGCAATGACTAAACCTTTCACATGGCGGCTCAGCCCTGGCAGAACCATCATCAGACGAGGAAAACACGCTGTCAGAATGAAGGGTTAACCAGGTGTGGACATCCAGGGAATACTGTGAGGTGTGATCGTAATCCATTGTGTTGTTTGGCTCTCTCACGGTAATGGGAATAAATGATTGAGTGAAAACATTTTACAACATTGGCACACAGTTCATGGGTATTCTGTAACTAACAAATGGTTGTGCCCGCAAGTGATGGGAATATAATTCCACCTTTAGCACCTTTGTAATTATACTTTATGTAGTTTGACACAAGGAGTTTCTGAAGAATATTTTTTTAAATTTTCCAACAGACCCAACTAGCCTAATTAAGGTGTGGGATCAAGCACTAATTAAACTTTATATACTATGTTTATTCTTAATGAACCACAAACAGTTTGGGCTCATTAAATTGGCTTTACAGTTTGCACCTGCATGCATTGGGTTTAAAGAGGAGCACTTACCACATGAATGATCACTGCTCCTTGCTTCCACTACCACTGAATTAAGACACATTTTGGTGAATAACTCCTGTTTTATTATTAGTTTTATTATTATTGTTTTAATTCCCATGACGCGTTATCTCAGAAGTGGCCGATTTTATGGGACCTCTTTTTTTTGATAATTACAGTAACTAAATTACTCTGCATACACCACATAGTAAAATATTTGCACAGACAATATAGCATTTCTTACTGCTTGCTCCGATTAATGTTTCTAGAAATGATTTGCCAGGAATGAAGTAATGGTGAGCAATCCAAAGCCTCTTACACATTTGGTAGTGATTTCAAATGCAAGTGGATTTCGGCAGAGGCAAGAAAAACATGAAAAGCGTGGATTTTTTTTTATTCCTTTTTATTTCCAACCTTGGAAAGTCCTTTGATATATGTAAAACGTTAGATTCTTCTCACAAGCTGAAATACAGAAAGCCGTTGGGCTAGGGCGAAAACGGGGGGGCAAAACTGCCCTGTTTCAAGACAACTGCGTGGCAACAGGTGCTCCCCACTGTCTCCACTGATGGCCATAATAGCCTGTGTCTGGCTGGGGTTCTCAGAGGCAGGCGTAATCCAGCCTAATCTCCCTGTAATTCAGCGGGGGATTTGGTTCTTCAGATCAGTTAGTGGAAACCTCCCTGGGTGTGTGGGAGTTTAACAGAACTAAACTGGCACTGCATGAAAAGCCGACAGCCCTTTCATTTTATTATTATTATTTTTTTTTAATACCTAATTTCTCTCTTGCAATCTGTTTTTTTCTGCATCCAAGTTTCATCGCCCAGTATTTTGTTGTAAAAACAACGGCTGTTGCAGCTACTGTTGGCCATATTGGCAGCAGTCGTAAACCAAACTGTCCAGCCTACACACAAATCTGAGCTCAATTTAAACCATTTGTTAAACTAAATCCCAATCCTCAACTTTCCTCTCAACTTTCATAATCCCTTATTTGAAACATTCTTCCTGTTTGCAGGTCAGAGGAGGAATGCCAACAGTGAGTTGAACCGTACCCTTGGTGGGGAAATGGTTAAAGAGGCCTTGCCTCTGAACAGGATGTGCTCGGCTGTCAGATGTCACTGTGGCATCAGTCCCGCTCGCTCAGAGCTTACCCAGCAGGTTGCTGTCAACACGTGTGACCCAAACCAAACACACACACACACACACTCCGAGAAGCAAACCGGTGTCTCTCACACACGCACGCACGCACGCAGTCACACACACACACACACACACACACACACACACACACACACACACACACACACACACACACACACACACACACACACACACACACACACACACACACACACACACACTCCGAGAAGCAAACCCGTGTCACTCACACACACACGCACGCACGCCCACACTCACACTCACACACACACACACACACACACACACACACACACACACACACACACACACACACACACTCACACTCTCTCACACACACACACACACACACACACACTATTTCAAACATACAAACTCTTTATGTGTCTTGAACACACGCGCAAACACACAACACACGGCATACAAATTTACACACACACACACACACACACACACACACACACACACACACAGACTGACAGACCGACAAGGATTACTGTCAGAATGGAGAGAACATCATGACTGACTGAGCAATCCACATGCATGTGCCAACAGTTTCCCTTCACCTGGGGACAAGTCAGAGGAAGGGGGAGTGAGGAGGAAGAGGAGGCCATTGTGGACTGATGAAGATACAAGTTGTTTATAAGAAAGGCTTTGCCAAGGCAGGGAACGTAATTTTTGTGTTTGTTTTTTTCTCACTCTGCGGTGAGGATGATAGATTTATGGCCACAATAAAATCAAGAATTTGTTACGAGGATCCCAGCCTAATAACTATTGGGATGTAGAAGAAAAAAAAACTGAAAGTAATGGGAAGAGAACCCTACAATGAACGAGCTCGTTTTGCAATGGCTTGGGAGTGGGATGAGTCTTGATGAGAATTTGAGGTTTTAATCCAATTAAGAATCTATCATTTATTTACAATCTCTGTCACTGATGGAGAGAGAGCAAAGGCTTTGTTCCCTCTGACGTCTTTCGGCTCTTTCTGAATGCAATTGTGTAATTACATTGAAGCGTGTGCCGTTTGAAGTGGCCTTCACTATACTCAGTAAGCAGCCCACGCAACAAAAAGATGGTCCTGTTATTGGTCAGGACCAGATCTATATTAATACAGAAATCCGTTTGCCTTTGTTCTTTATGAAGATTAAATTACTGCTGGTTCATGCAGCTGGGCTCGAAATAGATATGCTCTTTCTTCTATCTAGTGAAAGCTAAAATAATACAGGAGGTTGGTTGTGGCTTGAAAATCCAAATTGATTGACATAAGAAGCATTAAGTGTATTAAAGTGCAGCTTTTCACGGAGGATAGTAAGTGGGACATACACATAAATTGGCCATTATTCACTGATACTTTTGGCAGCGGCTCTCTTTAGGTAACCTCACACACGCGCACCTTCGTACACACACACACACACACACAGACACACACACACACAGAGAGAGAGGAAAAACAACAATAGGACAAAACGTCTTGCAGCAAAACCCACATAGCTCAAATTCATGGCGTTGGAAAGGGCACATCTCCTCTCAGGTGCCTACTGATGTATTAGCTCTGACCGAATTATCACGGTGACACATACAGTGACAGCCACGGTGAAACAGAGCAGGGCTTTGTCCGTGACCTGTTTATCTTGTCCGTCATTTGCCCGTGTCTAATGTTTGACTTGGTTGCGTGTCGTTTTATGGGGACAGCAAGCGTTGTTTTGACTTCACGACTTTCCGGAAACAATCAACCATTGTGCCTTTTTTTTCTTTTTTTTCCCTGTGACTGACTCAACCAAACAGAGACAAACAGCTCTCTGTAAAACCAAAGGAATTTGCTTACAGCTTTAAATCATAATTATTTTAACCTGTCTATTTGTCTCGGGCAAATTGTCACGCCTAGGCAGCATCATTTTAATATGTCAGTACTGATGCCGCAACAGGTAAAGTAAGGACATAACGACAGCGTTTATGACTAGCGGTGGACGTGCACCACATATTCAGTGAAGACCGCTGGACAAAGTGGCTACCCGCTAGCCGCAGTGTTTTGGCTTTCCACAAACGTCGCGCCAACCCACCCACCCATCGACAGGCAGGCCTCAGGACACAGCGGCCTTGCGGGGTGGAAGTAATACCCGGGCCAGCTTATAGAGGGCCACACGTCCTCTCCCCCGCCTGTCGTCTCCGCCGTCAGATTTACGAGTGTGTCTTGTCCTCCCCCTTCGTCACTCGGAGCAGAAAAGGAGGGTTCCTAGGTGTTTAACTACAGGACGTGAAAACATCATGGAACTTATTTACAAGCAAGTGCGGTTTAGTGGAAGGCGGGGGGAGTTCACGTTATAAAAACAAGCTGTACGCTCGGGGCTATTCATAAAGTTATTTTCCATATGTCTGTCCAGTTCAAACTATCATCATTTAGTTTGAATTTATTCTAATTTAGTTTCTACAAAACCCTTCTTTCAACTTTGTTTACCAGTAGTTTTAAAGGCATAAATAGCTGACATTTTTGTTTATGATAAGTGTTCTGTTGGGCCAGCTGTAAGTGGACACTGACAGCAGAGGAAGGGGGTGGATGGCAGGTTTAGTGGGACGACGTTTGCAGTGTGACCTCTCAAACCTGAAATCTCACCGGTGCAAGAGGCGGAAGAGTAATAAATCTAAACAAACACGCTCCCTCACCTCTTCACATCGCCCTGTCCACCGTGAAATCGGTTGGTCCCCAGCGTTGAAAGCTGAATGGCCTTGTAGCCTTGAGTGATACAGCACCGCTTGTGTTTGTTAGTGGGTCTGTGTGTGTGTGTGTGTGTGTGTGTGTGGGGGGGGGGGGGTGTGTGTGTGTGTGTGTGTGTGTGTGTTGTGCTTGTGTACAAAGGCCATAGGGCCCCCCTCACCCCCCAAGCCCCACACACACACCCCGACCAGTTCGAGATCCCAGAATTCCCCAGCACATCCAAGGGTTCCGAGGATTAGGGAAAGTGTCCTCTCCAATGACTCTTCCATCTGTCACTGGGATCGAGTTGTAAGGAGGTCTGAGGTGGGACTGATTGATTTCAATCACCAGCAGACCTACTTCAAATAAGCCCCCCAACCCGGGAGAAAATCCCCTCCCAGGGCCTGCTCCTTTGGTGGAAGAAAAATGGCGTGGGGGGGGGGGTCACTCCTTTTCTTTTTCTGTGGCGCGTTTCATCTGTGCACTGTGCCTCCTTAATGGAGCTGAACGGTCCTCAGTCATTACCACGTCCTAATCGGGTGGACATTATTAGAGTCATCGTTCTCTGCTTCCTCTCGTCTGGGGCCTAACCAGGAAGCACCTCGTCGCTGTGGATCAGGGAAATCAAATCATTACCACCCACACCACAGGAAAAGAAAAGCATCATCATCAGCCGCTAATGCGTTTAGCGTCTACAGTGATGGCAGTTAAACGCTTTTCTTGTCTGCGAGGGGAACTGATCACGCTTTGATCTTTGGTCTCCAGGTCAGACGAGTGCGTTTGATATGTGAACACCTAAAGAACTGATTTATCGACTTTCTGTTTTGTTTTTTTTCCTACGACTTTGGCTAGTCTAAAATGGCAAAATGTTTATTTAATGAGGTGTCTTTGATCCATAATTTACGTTATCAATTGGGTACTGTATACTTTGGGTATGACAACATGGCAAATGCCTTATAGGCTTGCAGATGTAGAAAAGTTTGTTTTGTCAGTTGATGATAAAACACACATACACACACACACAATTGAACAAGCACACATAAACTCACACACCCACACATATACTCACACCCAAACACACACACACACGCACACACACACACATGCACGCACGCACGCACGCACGCACACACACACACACACACACACACACACACACACACACACACACACACACACACACACACGCTCACACAGTCATAACTGTTAGAAAAACAGAGCAATCCATCTCCCTCCCATCTGCCATGCCCTCGTGTTTCATCACCTTTAAGTGCTTATGAAATCATCCACATTCACTGATGGCTTTAAACCTTTCCACTTCTGCTGCGATGCCTGCCTGCGCGGCGACTCCTCAGGGCTAAGAGCGCTCACCTTGTCAGGGCCAACGACACATGAGATCCCTTCAAACCTCCTCCTACTCCTCCCCGCGTGTGTGCCCTGGGCACAGGGCAGCGTGCCAGACCTGGGAAGATAACATCTCGAAGGAAACATTACAGTATCGCATTCTTATTGTGGACGACTGAAATGTTTATAGCAACCAGCACCACAACAGGCCAGTGGGGAGAGGGGGGGGGGGGGGAGGGTGGGGGGGGGGGGGGGGTTGTTGCTGGAGTGGCACGCTGACAGGTGTCTCTCAATCTCTATCTCTCTCTCTCCTTCGTAGCGCCATGCTCTCTGACAGTTGTGACAGCCATCCAGGGCATCTGACTCACCTGAGCGAAGTCGGTGCGCTGCGCGGAGGTGATGTGGGACAGCAGGGGGCCAACGGAGAGAGAGTATGTGTTGAAACACATGTACCTGCCAAAGCAAGCAGGCAGTCATTGACTCATGTAAATTTTAGATTGATATATTAAGAAAAAATAGAATGGAATGCAATAAGCCTGTTACCTAACTTTTTTTGTTAATAATAAAGTATATGTAATATGTACTTTATATATACGTATATATAAAATTTTACTCAATATGTGTTCATCAAATTAATTGTAATGCGCAGTTAGGATTAAAACATGTTTACAACTGACGGATATTTTCTTCCTTGGTCTTGATGTCATTCTCACAAACTCTGAGCAGCTGCGCTTTCATAAAGCTGGCAGTAACTTTTCCAAACGAAATCTAACGCTTGTAAAATAAAATTGTATTTTAATGTTTTCTTTTGCTTGTCCTCCTCCACTCGTCTCACATTGCACTGGATTACACATGGCAGCTTGATTTACTCCTTCCCCTGGACTTGTTAAACACAAAGAACTTTTGATTTCAATGACGGGGCCACAGCGTTCCCAACTCCGGCCCAGGGTCCCCTAAAACTATATGAGGCAGGTAATTGATGTGATCAGGAGTGCATTCAAGTATGCATGTCAAACATAAGAAGGACTTCCAACTGAAACGAAAAGAACGTTGGGTTCGTTGGTTTGTAGGATCTGCACGTGTCATTTATGGCCGTTGTAGAGAGACACGTGGGTTTGAATTTGGCAGGGAAATATGCACAACGTGCAAATAAATCCGTCCTGCACCCTGGCTCACCCGGGGTACTTGTGCGACTGTGCAGGGGTGTGTGTTAAGGGTATGTGTGGTTTTGTTAACCCCTCCGTTTGTCTTAGCGCTCAGCCAAGCGTGCAGGAGATGGCCTTTTGTTTTTCTGAGCCCGGGAACTGGGCGCTTCCTCTCGCCAACCGCTTTGTTGTGAATGGCAGTCCCAGGCCTGAGGCGTTCCATGAGCTGAAGACAGAGCTCTGGCTCTCTAGTCAGCCAGCCAGCTGTCAATCACTGGGCTGACCCCACCCCCGCCGTGCCTCACAGCTGACCCCTGGCTGCTCTCTGACAGCGGGCGTGGAGAACAGCAGCCCTTCACAAACACCCTGACGTGCCTCACAGCTGACCCCTGGCTGCTCTCTGACAGCGGGCGTGGAGAACAGCAGCTTCTGACGTGCCTCACAGCTGACCCCTGGCTGCTCTCTGACAGCGGGCGTGGAGAACAGCAGCCCTTCACAAACACCCTGACGTGCCTCACAGCTGACCCCTGGCTGCTCTCTGACAGCGGGCGTGGAGAACAGCAGCCCTTCACAAACACCCTGACGTGCCTCACAGCTGACCCTGGCTGCTCTCTGACAGCGGGCGTGGAGAACAGCAGCCCTTCACAAACACCCTGACGTGCCACACAGCTGACCCCTGGCTGCTCTCTGACAGCGGGCGTGGAGAACAGCAGCCCTTCACAAACACCCTGACGTGCCTCACAGCTGACCCCTGGCTGCCCTGGCTGGAGAACAGCAGCCCTCTGACGTGCCTCACAGCTGACCCCTGGGCTCTCTGTGGAGAACAGCAGCCCTTCACAAACACCCTGACGTGCCTCACAGCTGACCCCTGGCTGCTCTCTGACAGCGGGCGTGGAGAACAGCAGCCCTTCACAAACACCCTGACGTGCCTCACAGCTGACCCCTGGCTGCTCTCTGACAGCGGGCGTGGAGAACAGCAGCCCTTCACAAACACCCTGACGTTCCTCCGTCAGACCAGTCGACAGAGGGGAGGGTAAACGCACTTGAGAAAATAGAGGTTTCTCACAGGCTGTCAATCAAGCTGCCCTCGCCTCCTCCTATCCACACACACATACCCACTCCAAATGGAAACATCCAGGAAAGACAGATCGCTCATCTCAGCTTATTACCGGCGAAAACAATCCCCCTTTAGTTGACGTTAAGTCCTTTTGCACACACCTTTCCACAGTGGAACGAGGTTCTGGAGCGGCCGGGCCCTGACTGCTGAGCGAGGGGGGGAAATCCACTCTGTCGACACAGGATGGGGTCCAAAGGGCAAGAGCCGGGATTCGTGTTCCACCATCCCCCTAAAAAATGGCTACATTCAAAGCAGACTTTGACAGAAAGGAAACAGGTTGCTGGGGGAAGTTGTCTTTGCTCCCTACGAGAAGATAGCAAACACAAGCTGCCGATCAAAAGAGACTGGGAGTGAATGGAGTCAACGGCACACACACAGATAGAAAAGCAGGCACACACACCCACACACACACACACACACACACACACACACACACACACACACACACACACACACACAGAGAGAACAGGCCAGCGGCACATTTCACTTCAATTGGGCACAGGACCTATGAAATGGCCTTTCAACAAATACGTAATTGCACAGCCATTCTGCCGTTGGACTGATCCCTGCATTACACAGTCGGCCGCGATGCACTTTTTCCCCTCTCCCAGTGACATTTCCTTGGCTCTGCTGGCGGCTTCCTTCATAAACCGGAGTCCTGGTGTAAAATGCGGATTACAAGCCTATGGAGAGCGTCTTTTCATGTTGCCCCAAATGAAGTGCATTAGGAGCTGTTCTTTGTCATTAGGGAAAAACCTTGGTGAAAGCCTGGCGAAGAGAGACTGGGGGTGTTGTGGGGTGGGGGGTGGGGGCTGGGGGGGTGGGGGGGTGGGGGGGGGGGTGGAGAAGGAATTGAGGAGGAAATATGCAAGAGAAGAAGGGAGGCTGGGAGTTGCCAAGCCTCGTCCCTCTGGTCAGTGCATGGTGGCGTTTGGCTCGCCTTGCCCTGGTTCCTGGAGCTTAACGCTGCTGAGAGTCACCAGCCTTGTTGCTCTTTTTTTGTTTCCAAGACTGGTTCCACTCGTGGGTCTCATGAGAGAGAGAGAGAGAGAGAGAGAGAGAGAGAGAGAGAGAGAGAGAGAGAGAGAGAGAGAGAGAGAGAGAGAAAGAAAGAAAATATTATTAAAATCCCCAGGCTAATTCCGCCAATGAGGGCACTGTTACCAAATTCCACATCAGCTCATTGCCAGAGTCTGGGAGGAAAAAGAAAAGTTGAGGACCAGAGAACAAAAACAGTCTGGTCAGCTGTGACTGGAGATGAGTTACGACAGTGCTAGGAGAGAGTAGCGGTCCCTGCCCCCCTGCCACCCCACCACTGTCTCCTCTTGCTGCTGTTTTAAATTACCTTATACTGTACATATTCTATATTACACCACCTTCGGGGAGGAATTGTTTGTTTGCAAGCTCTAGAGTCTTGTTTGTCTGCAGGTGCTGGACATTAGCGTGGAGGCCTTCTCTTATTTGGGGGGGGCTGCGTGAGCAGTTTAAACATTGCGTCTTCTGGCCAGAACGTAGCCGACAGTTCGATGACCTTCCGGGCAGTGGTGGGTTCACCCTCCCAGCCTGATTATGGACTTCCCTCACGAGCCCCTTTGATAACCCTGCGGTGAACACAGGCTGATTTATGAGGAGGTGGGAGGGAGCGACTGCTCACAGACACAAAGCTATGTTGACCGGTGCATTAGCCAGAGAAAGACACCAGGGAGGCGAACTAGACTGTAATTAACACAGTAAATAGGTTAACTCAACCAGAGACCCTAGCCGGGGAGGGTGCGGGCAATAGGTTGGTCTTTGTGGAGGTGTCCATGTCAAGAGCCTGGTCCCCATGGATCAAAGAAGCTGATTGGTTAACGACAGGAAGAAATTATTCGGAAAGATTTCACGCCACTTTGATGTTTTATTAAATTAGCTCCTCGTGTTTGAAGTTTCCAGTTTGGTTTCTGATAATGATTGAACGAATTACCTAATTGTATTATCACAGTATGTAAAAGAAAAAAAAAGAAAAAGAAAAAAAAAGTTAAATAATGATCACTCTAAGTTTGGTGACAGAATTTCACTAAAGTAAATCTATGAATTTCACAAGCTATGTAGATATGCATTGTTTACAATTTCTTCCCAAAAACGTTTCTGAACATGGTTGAGTTAACTTAAATAAGGTAAAACATACAATCAAAATACAGCTAGCATTGTGGCAACGCTTGCCAGTGTCAATGGCATCAATTTCAGTCAATAGTAATGACAGGTTTGCTTCAATTGTCGTTGCAAACAAGATGTAATGTGTAATGGCTTCCATACTGTCTCCACAAATTACCTTCTTGTCAGAACAAATAAAAGGTTGAATCAATGTCACCAACCTCTCTCTCTCTCTCTCTCTCTCTCTCTCTCTCTCTCTCTCTCTCTCTCTCTCTCTCTCTCTCTCTCTCTCTCTCTCTCTCTCTCTCTCTCTCTCTCTCTCTCTCTCTCTCTGTCTCTCTCTCTCTCTCTTTCTCTAATTTTGACCGTGCTATTTGAGTTAAACTGACAGGTCAAGGTGCATGATGGATGTCGTCCCCGGGTGTGGTCAGGCAGGAGGAGCAGGTAGGGGGGAGGACTATGTCACTGCTCCCCTCTCCCGCGACCTCCCTCTGAACTTGGACCTGTGAGATAATTACAGGCTCACCAATTAGAGCCCCCGGCGTTCCATTATGTGGACGGTTCCTGAAAGCCTTTCCTGTTGCCTCGCCACACAGCGATCAGCCCACAGTGCTCCTGGCCTGCTTGTGGAGGCCTGCTTCTGTGCAGGACCGCTCTCACTGCGTGTACAGGTCGTCCCACCAATGACTGCTGGTTTTACAGGACTCTTTAAAAGGGCGTTTGTTTGCCTCTCCACTCTGTGATTAAAGTGGATGCACTGTACTTGCTGCGATGGCAGTGTTATTTTACCCTCCGATTTACAAGGTGAGTCTGCGGAACAGGACCTGAGTCATAGGTTTGGCATGCGGCATAGGGTGCTGTCATGCGGCCAAACACAGATTTCAAGTGGCTGAAAGTGCGGCGTGTTAAATTAAACTGACAAATTTTAATGGCAGGCGATTGATTGACTGATTGACGTTGCAATATGTGTGAGACTTGCACGGTAGTGTGAGTTGTTTTGTGCAATAGCAAATGCGAGGAGGTCCCAGACCTCAATGAAGGCCAGAGAGAGCTTTGACCTCATCTCTGGCTTAACTCTAGGAATCCCATCTTTGAAGACCTTTTTTTTCTTTTTCACAGTGTAGTAAATCTTGTCCTCTGAAAAGACTTCCTGTCTCCAGGTCCACCTACAGTTCAAGAAACCGCCTGAAGGCTTGGGTCTTTAAAGCCACCCAACACACTAGGCCTCCTCAGTATGTTTACATAAGGCGTTAAAAGCACATTGCACATCACTCAAAGTGCGCTGTTTGTTTAAGAAATCATCCGTGTCCGGTATCAGCTACTAAAAATACACTTCACAATGTAATTCATATGCTCGGCCCATTAAAGAGTGTAGTAGGTGCAGCGAAGGCCAACCTGTTTGCGGGAAAGATAAAAAATGATGGATGTCACAACAGGAGGAATAAAAAGCCTTTGTTATCCGGGTGTTGCTGCTTCTGAACTATTCACAGAAGCATACACATTCAGATCGTTTATTTGTCATGGGATTGATCACATCCATCCTTTCATCCAGATGAATTAGGTCGTATTTGGAATAGTCATTACATTACAAATCCTACCACTGTGATTTAAGTTTCCAAAAGTATTTTTAAACTAAGACCATAATGAGCTTTTATTCGTAGGTATGGCCACACTATTATTTCAGATTGGAGGACTTTTTTTAATATGTATCTGATTCTGTTGGCATAAAAGGAAAACATGTATTTATTTGCACTGAATCACACCACATGAGGAGATTGAGTTTATGAGTTCAAGGAAATTCTTTATGTAAAACTAGCCGTCACTGCTTTGACCTTTTAAATGGAATAAATTCAAGTTGTGAAGAAATTATCTGAATTTTTTTTTATTTAAATACACAAGGCACACTTATATAAGGCACAAATTAGGCAACATAAAACAAAACAAAAATGTTGGCAAACTTGATCTTTTTCATTTCTTAACAATTCAGCCTTACTAAACAAAAAAATAATATTTACACTGTATCAATACTGCAGTATATTATATGAAACAAAAAAATAGATCTTTGCAATAAAAAAAAAACAAAATAACAACTTTCAAATATAAATCTCAACAGGAGTCGGACTCTGAAAACCAAAAAGGCAAAGGCGGTCGAAGACAGTGTCAGTGTGTGAGTGAAGGCAGTTCAATGGGAAAGCCTTCGGGTTCAAAACGTCTCTGAGAGATTTGACACGTTTGGATGTTTCCTGGTTTCTTTGGCTCGGGCAGTGATTTAGTATTTCCCAGAGCTTCTGACAGTTTAAAAGGCTTCTTCAGTATAATCAGTTGCCCATTAATCAGAACGTAATTGATGAGGGATTTTAAAACTCTGTTTTCTTTCAACTAAACAGACATGTTATTGAATGTATATTTTCCAAGTCAGTTAGCTTCTTTTTTTTTTATAAAATCTTAACCACAAGGAAGTCACACAGTGAATTAATGTGTGTACATATCACACTGACAATTAGTACACCTCAGATGAATCTGAAAAGAAAGGTTACTTTGAGCAAATGACATTTCTTTACCAAACTTATAAATTTGGTTTAAGGCGTTGCTATCAAAATATGAAACACTATATGTATTACTGTACATTCTTATTTCTATAGATTTTGAATTCCATCATCTTCAGACCCCAAGGCACCTTAAACAGTGTGGTCATACAATAATCTACATAACATGGCCGACTGATATACATAACAGACTGAACATCTGATATACATAACAGACTGAACATCTGATATACATAACAGACTGAACATCTGATATACATAACAGACTGAACATCTTGTCACTTTTACTAATAAAATCAAGAGGAAAAACTCTTTGAATGGGACCATGAGAAAACATACTTTAAAAACAAAACTAGCCATTTGACACTGCGAGGAACACTACACTTGTATATATGCCTATTCTGCATACTCAACCCAACTTATGGTTTCATACAGTGACAGGACAAATCATCTCAAATTGAAAGCCACTGGTTCTTTGAAGCACAGACAGGCGTTGTCATCGATCCTGAGGCACACTAGGTGATTGTGTGTTCTATTTGGCACTAGTCTTTCTGGTTGTTTTTCTTTGTTGTTTAGCTTCTCGCGTGTGTTTCTGACTGCAGGGGGAGGAGCTGGTCTCGTCGAGAGCCCTCGTTAAGCGCCGGGGGCTTGTGGGTGTCCGTAGCTATGGTGACGACCGTGCTGAGGTCCTGGGGTTCTGACTGCGGGGCGTCCCCTCCTCGAGCCTGGACTTCCTCGGCCCCCCTCCTCATTCTCTCCTCCTCCGCCTGCCGAAGCATCCTCTCCTCTGCCTCGATTTCCTCCGTGGAGGGGATGGAGTTCTTCTTGGGTCGACCTTTTGGCTTGGTGGGGGCCTCGTGACCTCCTTTAAGTACCTGCAGGGAGGAAACACACACACACTGACTCAGTGAGACTCGCCCAGTGATGAATGGCAGCAGCGGTCAAAGGCAGCGCTGGTTATTATAGTAATTAAGAGAAGGCGTATGACTCTGTGGACTGCTCCTTGTACACTCATTACTCTTCAGACTTAACGATTTGAGGCAGGTTTTCTTTCTTTTCTTTTCTCGACCCGATCTCACAGTCATGATCATCAATCAAAACACAGAGATTCACTGCCCTCTGCCCCCTCCCCCTCCCCCTCTCTCTTTGTCTCTCTCTCTCTCTCTCTCTCTCTCTCTCTGTCTCTCTCTCTCACTCTCTCTCTCTCTCTCTCTATCTGTCTCTCTCTCTCTCTCTCTCTCTCTCTCTCTCTCTGTCTCCCTCTCTCTCTCTCTCTCTCTCTCTCTCTCTGTCTCTCTCTCTGTCTCTCTATCTCTCTCTATCTCACCCCCGCGCCACCCACCTTCTTTCTCTTTCTCTCTCGTTCTCTCCCTTACTCCCCTCAGCCAATGTGCGTTGCCTCGCTCCCTCACCATTTTCTTCCACTTCATGCGGCGGTTCTGGTACCAGGTCTTGACCTGCAGCTGTGTGAGGCCCAGGGACTGAGCCAGGTCCAATCTGCAGAAACACACAAGGACAAAACACACAAATGAGTATTCACACATTAAGAGAAATTCTGTTTTGTATTTACACTCTGTCCCAAAATATTACATACATAATGTACAGTACCAGTCAATGTTTGGCCACACTTTCCCATTTGAGTTAATGGAAAAGTGTGTCGGTTAGCCATTTAGCCCTGTTCTAAAAATATCACCTTCCCCAGCAGCCCAAAAAACAGGGAGGATCAGAGGGAAATTGCTATCATAGTTTTGTCAGTTTGGCAGCTTTTGAGAAATCGCTAAACGACTACGCGCTTGAATATTTTTGTGAAGTGTGCAAGGTGGTGTCACACCCAGAAACCGACCGCACAGCAAATCTACGACTTAACGTTCAGACTTCTGCCACTCACACACACCGAGGCAGGCTGGCCGTGGCCCTTGTGCGGCGACGACAGACACGCCCTCACAACTGTGGAGACCCTCCGCCGGCCGGCTTTCCAGACAGAGGGCACTTAACCAGACCCCCCCCCCCCCCCCCCCCGCTCGTGATCTGAGTGTTCAGCGGGGCACAGTCTGGATTCTGGATTCTTCCACTGCAGGTGCACCAGGCCATGACTAATATACGGCCGGCTCATAACATGATAGCCCAGGACAAGCATGCTGGGGGATCAGTGATCTGGGGCGGGGAGGTGGGGGGGGGTGCTGAGATGAGAGGAGGTTTAACGGGTTTAGGAAGTGAGGTTTGTGCCACATCGGGGCCTTCAAAGGCCTTCAGAGACATCAGTGGCTTCTATATCAAACCCACCCCCACCCCACCCTCTCTCTCTCAGGGCCCGGCCGCCCGCCTGCCTTTCATTGGATCAGCAGAGAACGGACAGAGGGAGACACAGCCAGCAGCCTCACCACACTCATCCTCATTCCCTTATTTACCGTATCTCTCCCTTTCTCTTTATTTTTCTTCTATCGTTTTTTACACAGGGCAATTTCCGTCCCAATATAAAGAGACAAAGATTGTTTGTGTGCGTCTGTCTTTGGGTGTGTGCGCGCACGTGTGCGGTCATGCATGCTTTAAGTTGCATATTTGGAGGAAAAGACCGCGCACTGTCAACAAAGGCAATCAAGTTGTCCATCAAGATTGAATGTCAAAACCGCCCCTAAGTAAGGACTTGAGGCAAGGAAAGTAATTGCAGGACAGGAAAGCACCCCGGTTATTCATGGTCATTAGTGTTCCACGAAAGGAAACCACACACACACACACACACACACACACACAGACAGCCAGTGTCTGAAAGGACTCCGCTTCAGGCTGTTCAAGGTTTGTTGAATTTAAACCCACATCTCATGTGGTTCCAAAACGTAACTCAATTATTTCTTCTGATTAAAAAAATAAAAAAACCATGATAGTTATACAAAGGATGCTGACACATCATTAAAATCTTTATCACTTAATGATTTTGAACCATTAGTGCTTTAGGTTGGGTTTTCCGGAACCTTTTCCATCCGGGTTTCCTCTTGACTGTAAATATTTTGGCCACAGACCACAAGGTTTCCAGCCAACAACGAAGAATGGCGGGGGAAAACCGAAATACCTTTCATGGTTATCTATAGATCACAAGAAACAGGCACGCGCCACACCTCTGATGTGGGTGGGATTATTTTGGGTTGATGTCTTCCTTCCAGTTTGGGGATTTAATTAGGTCTGACTCCAGCATCAGTGTCTGAGTTTGACAAGGCACGGTGTTTGGAAGGTTTTGAAAGACATCATAAATGACTCCTCAGAAAAGCCTACTCCTCGCCCAGGCCTGGATTTTCATTGGCCAAAGTAGCAATGGATAAATGTTTACATATTGGGAGTTTTTCGTTTTTTTTACTTAGTCAGCGTTGCCTGACAACAAAGTTGCAATTGTGTTGCAATCATTTCAGAAGTTACTAGATTTACAATGAGCAGTGTTTAAATCAAAATGAAATATTTCTTCAGTAAATATTGAACCAAGTGTAAAGTGTTTGATAACACAGGTCGGCATGTGGGACATTTGAGGTCTGTTTAATCTTAAATTATTAAGAATACAATTCTGAAGGATCTAAGGGATACTATTGTTATTACTATGGTTAATGCTGGTGGGGTAAGGTGACGCAAGTAGTCTGGGGTCGTGATAGTCCAAGTAAAGGAAAGTTCCCGGTTTATGATTCAATTATTATTATTTGAATTATTATGGGAATTTGAGCACAGGGCCAAATGTGAAAGTGCAGCCTAAAATAAAAATGGAAAATGTGTTACGGCCATATGTCAGGTCCCAAAAATGACCCAGGTATTGGAACCCAATAAATGGGTTTTAGCATGGATGTTACCTCATCTCACAATACAAAGCTAAATGTTTTATTTTTTATGTACACCTGCATGTATAATAAATAATTGCCTGCAAATCAATGCAATACATTTATGTTTGCTTGTGTTGGCACATATCTCGGAAAATCTTGAATAAGGCAGTGTTTCTTTGTTGAAACCTTTCTGCTAGTCAAGAGCTTATGGATAAAATGTTACTCTTGTCTCGACTAGAATGTTGAGGTAATGCCTTGGCTTGGAGAAAACTTTAAGTTCCTCCTGGAAAACCTCCAAAAGCAATATGATTTGTGGTTCACCATTTCATCTTTCTAGTGTAGTATTACGTTCAACTGACGTCTACTTTCTTCAGATAATTTGCCAACAACACAATATATCTTTTTCTGTTTCTAATTGACACTTGTTTTCTAACACACTCCACTTACGTAAAATGCCTTTCAGCAGCAAGTCAAATACAGCAGGGCATAGATGCTGACTATCAAACATGGGTGATGAACTGACCGATCAGGTGTGGACAGGTACTTCTGCTTCTGAAACTTCTTTTCCAGGCCCATGAGCTGCAGCTCAGTGAAGATGGTGCGACTGCGACGGGGCTTCTTCAGGTGCGGAGTGCCGTGCTCGGCCTCAGACTCGCTGCTGATACTGACGGCCGTCTCTCCTCCAGGGCACGGCTCCGCGCCGCGGGGGTGATGCTGAGGGGAGAGCAGGGGCAGATGAGGCCCTCTGCCTGGGGAGGCCGGCTGGGACAGGTGGGGGTGGAGGGTGGGAGGCTGCCTTGTGATGACTGACAGGAGAGGGTAGGCCCGCAGGGATGAAGAGCCTGGAGGAGGAAAGCATACTCTTCATTAATATCAGTGTCGTCTTCAGTATTTTGGAAAATATCATATAAGACTGTTAAACTTCAGAAAATGTGTATTCAACTCAGAGGCAATTATTTTTAGATTTATAGTTTTGGGAATGACTGGTTCTATGTGTTTTTAACTACCACGGGAAGGATAATGGTATTGATCTACAATGACTGCCTCGACGAGGGCTTTTTTAATTGCTTGGTTTTTCGTATGAAAAGTGTTTTGTCTTTGGCCCGGTGGATGTAAGGGGTTATGATCTTGATGATGTAATCCTTGTTTTTACAACGCTCCTCTGAACTCTTGAATTTAATAATTATTTTTTCCTGGGTGGTTGAATGATGACCGCCTCACAAGCTTGCAAATATACACGGCTGCGCTCACTCTCTCTCACACACACACACACACACACACACACACACACACACACACACACACACACACACACACACACACACACACACACACACACAATACCCCACTAAAGATAGACTATAATAAATTCAGAAGTGTTCTCTCTCTCTCTCTCTCTCTCTCGCTCTCTCTCAATCTTGTTCACAGACATGCACACACTGACATATTCTCTCTTTATCAGCAGAGACAGAAGCTGTGAGACGCCAGCATCAAGAAAAAGTAACACTTGTCTGGTTGGGCCGGGGTGCCGGGGGTGGCTTACACACTGGAGCCAGGGTGGGAGGGAGGGTCCACGGCTCTACACCACGACCATAGTATCTTGTGGAGAAATCCGCGTGGCCTCATGCACACAACAGGCTGCGGTGGACAGATGACACCGACCAGAGGAGCCAGAGGGGGGGACGGGAAAGATAATGCCTCAGATAAGGCTCCGTGATCGGGCAGAGAGAGAGAGAGAGAGCACCAGGATGCCCCCCGCGCCATGCCAGACACTCTGTGTGTGTTCCTCTGCCACCGTGGAAGGCCTGCCTCTCCCTTATCTCTCCATCGGCCTTCAGGCAAGGCGGACGATCCTAAAGCCCCTGCTCTCACAGACGCAGACGTACGAAGATAGATACATTTCTAAGCCGTCTCTCTGGTGACAGTGCTATAATTCTTAACTCTGGCGGGTGCACTCCGTCTGTCTGTGTCATAACGTGTACCCCCCCCGAACACCCCTCCTTGTCAGACAGCCTTTGGCTCAGCATGACTTCATCTTGGAGAGCTGAGATCATCACAGCTCCTCCTCCTTGGAGGCTGCTGCAGGCGCCGCTGTTGTGACATGTGTGAACACGCGGTGTTTTTCTTTTTATTTCTTAACCATACTATCTCATTCTCAATGTTCATTATGCTGCGGCTTTTTGCTTGGTTGATTAAGGACACAGCTTTAACAAAACTCAAATCATATTTGTCTCCTCCACAGAAAGTGTTCCAGGCCTGTACGTGCGTAAGGTATGGTTGAGGATTTAATGAGAGATAAAGCATTTCCTCTTTTCCCTGTGACCCCAGTAATAGATAGGCTGGAAAGCCGACCCCTTCCCCTTTCAAGTTCCTCAGGAAATCTCCTGTCAATGACCAGCTTGAAGATGTCTCCGGATTTCTGACAGACAGCGACGTCTCTTTTGGACGGTTGTCAGCGTTTGAGATATTAAGAGAGACAAAGGAGAGACAAGGAGTGATAGAAAGTGAAGGAGAGTGATACAAAGAGAGAGAGAGAGAGAGAGAGAGAGAGAGAGAGAGGATACAGAGAGAGAGAGAGAGAGAGAGATAGAGAGAGAGAGAGAGATACAGAGAGAGAGAGAGACAGAGAGAGAGAGAGAGAGAGAGAGAGAGAGAGAGACAGAGAGAGAGAGAGAGAGAGAGAGAGAGATACAGAGAGAGAGAGAGAGAGAGAGAGAGAGAGAGAGAGAGAGAGAGAGAGAGAGAGAGAGAGAGAGAGAGAGAGAGAGAGAGAGAGAGAGAGAGAGAGAGATACAGAGAGAGAGAGAGAGAGAGAGAGAGAGAGAGAGAGAGAGAGAGAGAGAGAGAGAGAGATAGAGAGAGAGAGAGAGAGAGAGAGATACAGAGAGAGAGAGAGAGAGAGAGAGAGAGAGAGAGAGAGAGAGAGAGAGAGATAGAGAGAGAGAGAGAGAGAGAGAGAGAGAGAGAGAGAGAGATAGAGATAGGAAACACCAGACCTCGTGGTGTCTTTCCATTGACAACCGAGACGGCTTCCTCAGCCTACATCTGACACATTGTTGACAAGCACCAATGTCCCGTCAATAGTCTACAAATAAACCATTTGTGCAGCAGCAAAAGTGCAGCCCTGCCTTTGATACTCAGAGATAGATAGAGAGACAGAGAGAGAGAGAGAGAGAGAGAGAGAGAGAGAGAGAGAGAGAGAGAGTAGCCATGCCTTTGCTAAAGCACAGTGATACTCTTGACAAGCGCCATTGGAATGATCGGACTGGCACATATGTTTTTGCTAGCCAGGAGAAATGCCAGCCAATAATAGATCAAAATGGACTGTTAGCATTTGTTAAGAATTCTATTTGAAGCAAATATTGAAAATATCATTAGGATTTCAAGCTTATTATAACGAGTACTTCGGTTTCTATTTTGGATTTGTAAGAAACCTTTTTTTTTTGTACAGTCACTTCCACGAAAAACCAAAACTACATGTCACTCTATATTGTAATCATTAGACTCTGCTAGAGGGGTCCGCGTTCAAAATGGGCCATTGTCTCAACGACGTTTTGTTATGACAAATCCTACTTAATAGCAGGTTCAGAGACTTTCAATGTGACAGATGTGCAGTCAGCCTGAGTCAAACAAACACTGTGGGGATGGGATGGGCTACCACTGGGTTAACCACTTCATAATCTGCCTCAACTTTAGCTCCCTTCATTAGAAAGGCGCATTTGGCTGCAAATGACAGATTGGTCCAGTTAAGATAATTACATAAAATGGGATTACATGATGAAATGTATTAAGGTTGTGAAGGATGTGTTGACAGCTGTTCTGCGGTGGATTTTTCTATCGTACCAACCTGACATGCTCCGTGTATTTTACCTGTATGTCTATCAAAAAAGGCTTTACATTACCTGTGAATGTTTGCTAAGTATTTTACATCTATCCTGTTCAAGTTCTATCTTGTGAAAGAACTTTTTGCTGGTGTTCACATTAGCCACTAGCCACAGTGTGTAAAACTGGACTGGGGTTTACCTAAAGGGCACGCTCTGATTTTATGTATTGATAGTGTCAAAGTGTAAATGGTGGGAAAATCCCAGGGGTTTGTCTGATATATCTAAATGGTGATTCTCATTGAGTTATGTATGTGGCATGCATTCATATAATTATGTATTATTATTGCTGTGAAATTTTTTGCACACGTGTCCTTATATATGTGTATATCTTTGTACAATAGATGCTTGTTGAAAGATGGGTTTGTGTGTGTGTGTGTGTGTGTGTGTGTGTGTGTGTGTATGAGCACTAGGTGATGACACGGGGCGTGATCAGCCCACATAAGCTGGCCTTAGACTTTAATAACCAGCTGTATTGTCTGCAACGGATTAGCCGTTAAAATGAGATTTAACAAGAAAAAAAAAACCCGTCTGCTCCACTCTGCGTTCTCGCTCGTAAGCCCTCAGCGGCAGGCCACAGACCAGAGGTACAGGAGGTACAGGAGTAACTGGGTCCCTGTGGGGGCGTGCGCTCGCCTCTTTGGCCATTCTTCATCGCGTTGTCATGAGAGATTACTCAGATGATCTCTATCTGAGTCTACCTCTCCATCCAAACCTGACACTAAAAGCCCTCCCTTGAGATTCGCTGTGAGACAAAGCTCAAAATGAAATATTACAACCTGCCATTACACAGTTAACCCCCCCTAGAGCTGGGTAATGGTTTGCTACAGGTTCTGTCTCCAACAATCAGATAATGGGGGAAAAAAATCCATGCTCACCCACTAGTTGATATAAGGTCACAGGTCAAATGACGGCTTTTAACAACAGAGGGAGCTTGAATAGATAAGCACTGAGAGAGGGAGGGGGAAAGAAAGAGCAGGTGAGAAAGAGAGAGAGAGAGAGAGAGAGCGAGAGAGAGAGAGAGAGAGAAAGAGAGAGAGTGCCTAATAGTGGGATGCTGTGGGACACCAAAGTATCTTAGGATTCAAATGGCATCCCAATGGTTTATAATACTGCCCTCAACACAGATAAACAAATGAAACAGCACGGCCTGATTAGTGTGAGAGCCCCAGACCACAACTATGCTGACACCCCTGTCCTACAGTGGCCTCTACTGGTCACTACTAGACAAAGCAGTCCACCAGTTCGAGAATCCCCAGAACTCAACTTTCACTGATGGGGGGTGTCACAAGGCCACTGGCCTTTCCCTGGCCCCGAGCCTATAATCCTGCCAGCTTCTATATCCAGCATTACAAGCCATTGAAGTCAGGGAATATACTGTGTCTCACACCCCCGCTGCTACAAATAAGTGGTGGGCTCTGTGTTCTGAAATGCAAGGCGGGTCACTCTATCCCTCTGACAAGGGGGGTGCCAAAGCCCTCTCATAGTGTACAACTGCAGGCCTACATCAGAGGAATGAAGGAGATTGCTCCCTCTATTTTTGTATCTCCATGGCTATGATATTCAAACGGCAGTGGCTATTATTTCAGAGTTCGGAGCAATTATGGTAAATAGTTACTCTATTGTGTAATGAGAAAGTTGTTTAGACTCGTTAGGAAATACAATTAAGAATCAAATGGGAATCTCCTAATTTACAAAAAAAAACGTGATAAAAAAGTGGTTTAGTTGGTTGCATGTTGTTTTGAGGTTATTTTCATTTTTTGAAAAAAATGTCTGCGTTCAATTTGACACTGGTAAAAACATTTTTGTAATATGATTGATTAGTACTTATTTTTTCTTGTATCATTTTGAGAGCAAATATAGCTAATCAGTATCTTGATCTCAAATACAGATTATTCAGATGCGCATGCACATTGGATACAGTCTCTAAACTACATCTGCATCTAATGTTGAAAACTCAAAAAGGCAATTATTCAAGATAATTGTGGATCTTGAGCGTAATGAATTAATTGGGATAATAGATAAAGTTATTTTAGATGCTACCACAATACATTGTGATTGGTCCACTACACCTTATCCCATTCCGTGATGTCAGGAAATAAAACAAACGAAGGCCTTTCTATAGCTGTCCCTGTGTACCAATGAACAGCGCTTTGCATGGGGATTTGTCCTTGACCACAACATACATATCAATGCTACAATTAGCTCACCTTGCCCTTACTCCCTGTGCTGTAAACCATTTTCTATATCCCATATCTACAAATATCCTATCAGGAGAGTAGTATTAGGAGAACATTCTCAAACTGCCCATATTTCAGCACATGCAGTAGATCCTCGTACAAACTCCTCATCAGGGAGGTTGTTTGGTTTTGATTAATCCAATAGAATGAGAGCAAGTGTGCAAATGAGCAGAGCTATCAGGAAACAAAATGCCTGGTTGGGAATAACAGCAAATTAGATTGCATATGCAATAGTGTTATCAATTGATAAGTGCATATGTTAATATGACAGGTATTGGTACACAATTGGTTGAATCATCTAATTAACTTTGGACTTCACTCTCTGCTGCTCAGTCTTTTTGTTTTGAAGGATAAAAAAACTACTAAAAAGATATGAATTGTAATAATTGTGCTACATGAGAGATATTCAACATAACAGATGGTGACTGCAAATTATTGCAGCATTTGTGATACATAGACCTTAGTTTGGAAATAGCATGATTTAACATGATCTTGTAGTCAATAGTCACCCTCCTGTGAGACTCGAAAAACGTTTAGGAAGAAAAATAGTTTGAAAGTTGAAAGTTTGAAATTTCTACATATGAGATATGACAACAATGCTTTCAAAAACCATATACATGCATTTGAAGCTTTGCTTGTTTGGAACTTACGGCATGAGTGGCTCAAATTGATTACATGTTGGCTATTGTATTGTATGTATTTAAGATATTTGAAAGTATCTTAAATATTGACAGATCCATCAAACATATAATATTAGTCTAATGGCATTGCCATATCAAATACATAGCTTGTAGGACTTTACTCTTCTGAATTCGCACCACACATTAAAATATTGCACTGATAACGGAACTGAACAAGCGATGGGAAAATTAGGTGAGTGCACAGCTTTAAAAATTTTAAATAACATGCAAAATTAGATTAAATATGATTAGGTCATTAGAACGTAATCTTTTTTAAACATATACCAGAATATGAATGCCAAATGTGATGACCAGAATTTAGCTGAAGCTTATTGGAAGTTTGTCTTTCACTTACCCGAACATGAGTGGAGAGGTTTTGGACGAACGATGAGTGAGGGACACACGGAGTAAAGAGAAAGTTTCTCAAAGTAATCACACGTTTCCTTAGAGAGAATTTCGTCAATCATAAAAGTCTTGTAGCGCCGTCTGGCTGCTTTCAGTTGCCCATGAGAAGAGAGCCTCAATTCGGCTTGACAGTGCATGATCTCCCTCTGTGCGTTTTGGTGTGTCTCCGTGTGCAGAAAGTTCGTCCTCTATCCGTGACAAGAAAACCAGTTCAAACTTCAAAATGAGACGTGTAGACAATTTTTTTCATTGATATATCTTATTAATATTGCTCTTCAATTTATAGAGTAGTCTTTGTGTGAGCGTTTGCCCCCAACTAGACGCACAGTGTTCCCTCTACAGAAATGGACAGCGAACGTGCACACCCACTGCTTTATAAACGATCACCTCATTCACATATCTACTGTTCCAACCCGTCGCACTGCAGATTGTCAATCAGTTCTCATTTCACTCCCCCTCTCTCTATTTCTCTCTCACACACACAAGCACACAACGATGGGGATAGATAATGAGAAAGAGAGAGCGAAAGATTCATGCATTTTACTACTTACTATTTTACCAGTGGACATTTGCAGGGCAAGTGCTGCGCATCAGATACCTCTACAGTTTATATAGTAAGCCAATTCAAACTGAAAGTCACCGTAACTGCCGTTCAGACTGTGGATGTGAACTAGAACAAATACACACTTTAAGGGAACATAATAAAATACATTATTTAATTATTCCCATATGGAGTTTTGTTATCAGTGATGCAAGAACATAAAATATTCGTTTAAGCCCACATTTATGTTGGAATTATGCAACAGTTCTCTTGTCGCTAGGCCTACTTTGTTAAAAAAATATTTTCTATCTGTTCGGTTATTAAATTTTTATGAGCACAGTCGAAATTGTAAAGTTTTACGGACAATCGTTTAGATGTACCCAAATCTTTAAAGTATTGTCAAATATTTACATTAACCCACACTCTTAATATATAGCTTGCAAGTGAAACAAACAAGGGAACATAAGCTGTAACAATACAGTAATGTAATATAAATAGTATATTAATAAAATAATAAAAATATGTATATTATTATTCTTATTATTATTAGTAGTAGTAGTAGTAATAGTAATAGTAGTAGTAGTTATAGTATAGTATTATGAGTGTAATTATTAGTAATATTATTAACTTATTGAATGCAGTAAGCCTACCACAGTTTCTTTACGAAAGTCTTTAAAAGCAAAGTCACTTTCAGTCTTTAAAAGAAAAATAATATCTTATTACAAAAGCGAACCAAAGGGGTCTTTAAGCCTGCGTTAATAGCCTATTTGAATATTTTTCTAGTTTTACTAGTAACGAAATGTTTAAGCCTACTATTAACCTGAAGTATATGTTGTATTTTTATGTTAATTACATTCATTCATAATAAAGTTTTCAAATAATTTAGTTCCTATTAATTCAGCAAAAACGTATTTTATCGTTGCATGTTAATGCTAAATAACATCGAAAAAAAAAAGCTTGTCGACCTTTAAGACAAACATCAAACTTAAAACAAAATGTATATAACTCTCGAAGCCTTCCGATCGGTTTCTATGTCTTCTTAAATGGAGGGTGAAATTCAATTCATACACAATTCTTAAATAAAAAGATAAACACAACTGTCCAAATAAAAGTGATGTGTATCATTAGGTTCATATTGTATTTAGAAGTTTGGGCCTCAATAATGCATAGGCCTATGTTATCATGTGTATGTTTTAATTATAATATTATGAACTGACAAGTTAAATTGCCTGTAATTGACACATTTTCATTCCACCCATCATTTAAAAAACGCAATTAAAAACAATTAAAACGAATTGCTCCATTTGGGCTCATGGTAAATAATAATAATAATAATAATAATAATAATAATAACAAATAGCATGAACTAATTATTTGGATTCATATTATTGAAATGAAAAGACAATGTATACATCCTCAAAAAAGTGCAGTTTTCCAAATAATTTGTCAGATCGAATAATCTGTTAAGTTTTCAATTCATCAGCTTTCACCAAAAAAAACAGGACTTGCAAGTTTACATTTTCACAATGGCACCCTGCGCCGACATGCATCTTCCTGAACAGAGTAAGGTTATCTCTTGCCGTAGATTCTTGCTGATGTTATCGATGTGTGAAGGATTATGGCGGAGGAAATGTGGGAGCTCTGAATGGGTTGGCTCGGACCCTTTTGGGTTTGATGGCTTGATCAAAGAGAGGATGAGAACAACTGCGGCAGAGGGACCGATGCTATATGTGTAACACGGTGGATGAGCTATCGCTGGGTAGCGAAGACGGGGGCTGGGCAAAGAATAAGGGGGGTATTCGGATCCGTGGCACCAGTGAACCCTGCAACCTCAGTGCAAAGATTGGGAAATTATATGAGCCGTCCCCGCCAGAAAGGAAGGGGGCTTTGGTGGATCATTTTGTGGACGTGCCTCTATATAAATCCAGGAGCGGCCACTGGACAGCCTTCTAATCCGTTTGCTCTAGTGCTCGGGACGCCAAGCAGATCAATCAATTAAAACAGTTATGCCCCAACTAGCGCAGGGAACAAAAGCCTTCCTAGTACACAGAGGATACTGTTCATTAGAGCCACTTCCAAGCATCAGCGCGGAATCTGACACAGAGCAGATTACAAGTAAGACACGGAGATTAGAGCATTGGGTGCAAATGCACCCCTACTTTTGGACACCGAGAGCTTTATTGGGGATGTACAGAACGGGAGCCGACGTTAGTGGCCGGGTGCCCTTTCGAAAGGGTAGATTATGACCTCAGTATGGACATTAAGGGATTTTGGCCTTAATTTGTTTTACGCAACAAACTGTGGAGCCGCACAGCCGCAACGCCACTTATTGAAACTTTGGACACTTTGCCAAAACCTAAAATACAAGTGGTGAATGCAAACACATTTTTAAGAGAAAGTAGTTTATAACCACATTCGTGGTGGTGGGTGATCCTTCAGCAATGCCCAAGATGGAAGCCCAATAATGCTATTAAGCACGATACAGTTGGAAATCGGGTATAACAATAATACAAACTAATCCATGTTAAACAAGATGTGCATGAAACATGTAAAAAAAGACATATGCCATAGTGAAGTTGATAATATAGCTTAGTTATTTTTATCATGCTAATTCAATAAAGGAGTCGGGAATGGCGCCACCTGCTGATTACTTATTCACACATGCACAGTAAATGTGGTTACAGTCACTTAAGTAGTGGACAAGCACACGTCAGAATAGATGCATGTATCCCTAACATACCAATTAATTTAAAAACTTTTCACTATAGGTAGTAAGAAAATGGCCTTAATTAATGCAACATCAAATGCTTGAGTTCTTGTGTTTAAAATAAATGATGAACAAAAATAATTACATATAATTATTTTCATTGACAATGTGGAAAGTCTGCCACTCCAATGTCTAACAACTGTAGGACATTATAAAGCTATACAAAAAAGCCGTGTGGCAGAAACATTTCAAATTTGTATCTCAGATGTAACAAAATACAAAAGGACTTTAAAGGATTGTTGAGAAGAACTCTTGCTGGTGCAATAGCTAATAGCCAAAGGCATCAAAGGGTGGAATTACCTGAAGGAGGGATATACCATATCTGAGCACCATTGCAGAAATCTGATTATAGCTGTACCAATTGAATACATTGTTGATGTTTTTCATAAAGCACACTCAATAACTAAAATTGATCAATGTGGAGGGTGTGTCCAACACATCCATCCTTTTCTTTTTAACAATACACAGTTTATGAAACTCATCCGGATAATACAAAAATTAAAAAAAATAAAAATCTATAAAATTTAAAAACTATTTTAAAAGGTTACCAATCATAGCATTTTGGCCAGGGAAATGCAAAAGAGCATACAAATCTTTTGTTTGAAAACATTTTCTTAAAACTAATCTTGTTTTTCTTCCCAACACAAAAATCATGATCATTTTGAGATGGGTTAACATGAATCTTTTTTTCCACCTTTGTTTTTTTTTTTTAAAAGAACATGGGAATCCTCAAAAAAAAAATGTCGTTCATCAGTACCGTCTGCGGTTGTCTCTTGAGTCCCAGCCGCGGGAGCCGGTGCGATCATCATGTTGGTTGTAGTGATTGCCTGGATTGCCTTGGCCACGCTGGTGACGGCCGGAGCTAGAGTCATCGCTGTAGCGCTGGGATCTACTGTGGTGGGTGTAGCCACTGCTGTTGCCTCTGTCATCCTGGTAGGGGTGCTGTCTGTAGCCACGCTGGGAGGAACTCTCCTGCGACCAGGACCCTGCACCGCCACGACTCCCACCTCTATACTGCTGCTGCTGCTGCTGCGGTTGTTGCTGTTGTTTTTGTGGTGATAAAGAGGCTTGCAGAAGGTCAACATCCATCTGTGGGGTTATGACCTGGCCGAGCAGATCTGGCGCATAGCCTGCTTTTACTCGGTGAAGCTGCTGGAGCTGCATTAACTGGAGCTGCCATACGTTGTTCATCTGGGAAGGATAGAGGATGAGGGTGACAAGGGGCAAGAGAATAATGCTGATAATCGGATACAATTTAGGTTATATCCCGTAGCAGAATAACATGGGGGAAGGCAACAAGATATGATGCTACGGTTCTGAACACGAAACTCACCACAACCTGTTTTTGCAAATTCTCAGGCGAAGAGAACGACCTCTGCATTTGGGAATACGAGGAGCCATCTTGGTTTTGCATCCTGTACAGGGAAAGGATGGACTCATCGGTACAGGGAAGGGAATATATATATATAAATATGCATAACCAGGGGCTGAAAGAGAGTATGGCACGTTTGCAGTTCACCTTTGTCCATGCGGATTTGGCGTGTTAGCTGGGCTACAATTCTTGGAGATCCCCCCTGGACTGGTACCATGTGTGCTCCCTGCAATAGTGAAATTGACAGCAAGGAAAATGACAGGTAGATATGAGGTCACAAAATAATGCCTAGTTGTAGTTCTAATGTGTTAAAAATGTTAAGTCTTATATGGAAGAAATGCATGGACTCCAGTGACACTCCTTGCATCTTATTTTCATGGCGATCAAGCAGAACGGGTCCACCCCTTTGCTTGTTAATCTAAAGTTACCTGATCTGAACTGAACCTGGATAGATCTTCCATATAATGACGTCCCATTCAGAAGCTCGATGGCATAATGTACTGATTCCTCGTGTTTATATACGGCAAATCCAAACGTTTTGTCCTTAGGGATTTTTGTTTTGATAAGAGGTCCCGCCTGTTTCAACACAAACATAGTCACGGTTAACATCTTCATCCAATGTCCATGACGATTAACATTAGACAAGCTAATGATACTGACTAATGCAGAACAAAATTAAAGTTTCGATCTAGCACATATTTACAAAATCTCACGATATTGTATTTTACATGAACGAGTACACGCACACAATGCTATATAAAGTAATAAGTAAAGTAGCAAACGAACGTAAAATGTACAACTATTTTGTAAGCAAGCCATTAAGTGTGCGCTGTGGCAAGCTAGCGTTACATGCTACGTTAGTTTACCTGTACAAACAGCTCAAATAAGAGTTCCTCCGTCACTTTTGAATCTAAATTTCGGATAAAAAGCGTCCGATCAGCCTCCTCTGCATTCACCATTATGTTGCAAACGTCCAACTAACAGTAACTAATTGAATATGTAATAATAAATAAATCTGATTTCAAGCTGCGCTAAAGTAGGGTTTTGAAGGCCAAGACGTTCTGCTGTAAAGCCCATTCGTGCCGTTTGCAGTTAACTACAGTCGTAACGACCATTTTTGCGACACGCAAAGGGATGGTTGGACACGTTTCGAAATGTCAAGCCATACTCAAATACTACAGGTGTTACCTGTTATTGTAAATGATAGCATGAGTTGGAGCACCTGCCGACCTTCCCTGGTTTTGCTAGCAGGTATTTAACCTAATCCAACACATGAATTTAATTTGTTTACGAATAGTTGTATTGTCCTAAAGGCCAATATGGATTGCAAGTAGTCATATTTGGTTTGTGACGGTAAAAACGTGATTTGTAACTAAAAGGTTGAGATATGTAGTCATAAACCCAATGTTGTGAATACAAAAATAGCTATTCAGGACCTAACCAAATCCCCACGAATACCTTTATTCACCTACAAGTAAGCTATCCATGTTTCACATTTGATTAACTCAAATACGAATACAGTCCTTAATTCGTTCGCGTCCCGTTCGTAATTCGCATGTTTTTCTCTCTTAGACTTTATGCTCTAACTTTGCAGGAAACGCAAGCAACGAAATAAATTACATTATTCGTTAACGTTCCTGACTGCCTCATCGATTGCCGTCCACTGACATCTGTCATTGACGTCTATCATTGTGATAATGATATAAAAACGTTTCTAAATGTAGAATATGTTTCATTGTCTAATGATCAATCTAACCTTTTAAGTATCTGGCAAGCTTCCTGTGGACAGAAGCGCACTTTGTTGATGTTTTAGTGTAGCCTACCACTAGATGGTAGTGTTGGGTTAAAAAAAAATTACATGTGATGTATCCTGGTTTGATACCACTTTAGAGCATCCAGCATAAAGCCAAAAGGTAAGTGGTTCACCAGGATATATATCTGCGACCCTCTGATTCGAGATGGTATTCCTGGCTATGCTATGAAAATGCAATTCATATGTAGGTGACTAACCCTTGACCTATTCTAGACTAATGCATACACTAGCAGCTCTGTCTGACCTCTTGACTCTATGCTTAGACAAATTGAGTTACCCCCTGCTAGGGCAGTCTATTTAATCATTTGCATTCTTACAGAGTGGAGCATGCAATTTTTAAAGTTTGATTTAAGATACAGCTTAGTGTATTGAGTGTGTATGTGTATATATATATATATATATATATGAAACGCTGGCCCTTCCAGAGATGTCTTGCATCGCACTTAACATTATTAAAACGGGCTCTATCTGTGTCTACGAAAAGTGTCTTGGATGCCTGTATAAACCCACGCACACATTACTGTGATTGGAGCGCAGAACGTGACACAGGGAGGCCAGCGCCCCAGCGCCCCAGGCTAAGATGGTAGTGAATGAGTGCTCTAAGAAGTGTGACGACGCGACAAGAGTCAGCCTCTCGGGGAACTAGGACACCCGCCTTTTCCGACTAACGTCCTATGTGGTTTGTGTTACCCTGATTCACCCACCATCCGCCCTCCTGACCCCTGGGAGGGGCACGGCATGTCTGCATGGCAATAAACTGGTGGCCAGTCTCATTGTCTCTGCCCAGGCCTCTGGCTCCCATCTGCCCATACCCTCCCTCCCCCCCCCCTCCCCTTATTCGTTAAGATTCCTAATTCATGCGGAATGAAGTGATTCGAGATCATTAAACTCACATGAACGTTTGTCAGACGGAACGTTCATTAAGCCGTCTCTCTGTGGGCCGGCTGTGACGTCATGGAGGGGCCATCCCGTCCAGCGCGCCCGTCGCTGGTTTAATGGCCTGTACCTTTTCCTAAGTGCCACTCGGTCCCTTATCCCAGCACTCCAGCTCCTCTCCCTCCCACTCACTTTACACTCCCTGCACTTTCATTGGCTCCCGTCCATACCCAGGCGATGCGTTTTGAATGGTGTGCGAGGTGTCAACGTGGGTCTGTGGATCAATCACACTGAGTTCAACCGAGCAGCAGAAGCACTCTTGGTCTGCTGCATGCAAAGGCTTGGGGTAATTATTCATGGCTGTTAGTGGGCATCATGGAGGGTCAATTCCAGAAATAAGTCCTGGATATTCCTCTTTGTCCCCCTTTCTGCACTGTAGGGACAATAAGGATTATATTATGCATGTCAGAAATAAGAACATTCTGACCTCACTGGTTTGGAAACTATAAATAGCGGTTGAAAAGTCGAAAGTTGACACACTCTCTCACACACACACACACACACACACACACACACACGCACGCACACACGCTCAAATGGGCACCCACACTCAGAAATGCATGTACAAACTCTGCACTGTGTAAACCTGACAAGAGTGTCATCCCGTTTCGGTGCCCCCTACAATAAATGCAAGCAGGAGAATGCCAGGGGCCCTGTGGAAAGACAATTGGTTTATTCAGAGATTCCTTTCAAACTGCGGTATGCTTGTTATCTCAATATCACTTCGAGATGTTTGGGCCGCCCTGACAGACTGTGACACTGAACTTCTACCTCTGTGAACACAGACACACCACTTTGGTGGAGGAGGTATGCAGGCATCCAACCCGTTGCCATAGCGCTACAGTGCTGAGCAGCTGCTGAGTGACGGAAGTCTGGCATCTGAGCCACCGACTGTGGCACAGCAACCGGCCCTCTGGCCCCAAATTGGATAGGTCCTAGAGCCCATGGGGTTTTTGACGCCTTAAATAATGAACAACATGGGCTGGAGTGCAGGCCGTTAGAAGAATGAATCAGAGAGCTTTTATCTGTTTACACGACAGGCCTCTGCCCTCACCTCCCTCCCTTCCCTCCGTAAAGTTCTCTCTCTCTCTCTCTCTCTCTCTCTCTCTCTCTCTCTCTCTCTCTCTCTCTCCCCCCCCCCCCCCCCTCACCTCGCCATCCTCCTCTTCCCGACGTTCCAAGGAGTGAACCGTCAGCACATTTCTAACGCTTGGCGAAATCCTCAACCTCATGCCCCATGACCGCCTGTTGAGACAAAATAATGCCCTCTGCCAAAGGTGCCATATGGAGGGTATTTTATAGCTGGAGGTTGGAGAGCTGGTACAACGGGCCTGGAGGAATCCTTCGGAGATCGATATCCACAGTATCAAGCGCTTCCCAACATCTCCAGCTGCTAAGGATATTCCACCTCTATCTCCTTTCTTCTCTCTCTCTCTCTCTCTCTCTCTCTCTCTCTCTCTCTCTCTCTCTCTCTCTCTCTCTCTCAGAGCCTCAGACGCCTGGAGAAGATAATGAGCTCTGTCAAAAGAGAAGGTTTCACATATTTTCTACTCCAATAAGCCAGTAAGCTTCATATGTGTGTGTGTGTGTGTATGTGTGTGTGTGTATATACTGTATATATATATATATATATATATATATATATATATATATATATATATATATATATATATATATATATATATATATATATATATATATATATATATATATATATATATATATATATATATATATATATATATATATATATATATATATATATATATATATGTATATATATATATATATATATATATATATATATATACACACACACACACACACACACGTATATACAGTACCAGTCATTTCCCATTCACTTTAATGGCAAAGTGTGTCCAAACCTTTGACTGGTACTGTATGTATATAATATATTTCAACAGTTCAGTGTCCCACATTTCTGCCGTTGAGCAAATCATGCTCTCATGATCTCAGATTCCCTCAATATTGCAGCTACTCTGAGCTAACACCCCTCTGAAAAATACCCCCAAAAACTCAGCCAGTTTCTTTTTGAAGATATTATCAATATAGGGGAATGAGAGGAGCAAGATTAAACAATACTTTCTCTTAGCGATGCAAACACTTGTGTCATTCATATTATTAGATGCGATTTCTTACATGTACAGGTTAACAAAGCGAGGAAAGAGTAATTCTAAGAAGAGTATGTATGTACTATCTCAATGTTATCTCAATTTATAGCTAGATGGGTCAGAGATGTCTTTAGCACTACAGTACAAGGAGAAGAATCAAACGAATATCTCTGGAGTATCTCCACTCTGCTCACTACACCAGAGAATACAATCTTAACAGTAGCTGGATGTGGTTCAGATACCCCTGTCTGGTGGAAGTGAAGGGAACAAAAACTAAACAACATGAACAATGCCTGACTTGCACATATACACAAGAGTCTGCCAAACTGGCCTTGTTTAGCCTTGGGACCAAATTGGCTCTTCCAGCTAGTCAGTGATACAATTGTTAGCGTGAAATAGGACTCAATTTATCCATATAATTTTATGGAGGAGCTATTTGTTCAGGCAGGGCAAAAGAAGGTCAAAGAATCTTCAATCTTGTTGCTAACACTCGCTGCGCAAATTAATTGCTAGTGGAGGCTTTCAGGAATAATTGAACTCACTACCCACCTTATATCAGCATACAACTGTGAAGCTAACCTTCAAATAGGCAGGGAGATCTCAGGAGACGTGTGTCGTTTTTTCCCCCTCCTCACCCTCAGCCTTACCCCTTTATCTTCTCTGTCAGGTTAAGCGCATGACGGAGTTCCTTTGGGGGGGGGTGTGTGTGTGTGTGTGTGTGTGTGTGTGTGTGTGTGTGCGCGCCTATCTGTCTGTCTGTTTAAAGTATATATAAAAAATAAGACGGGGAGAAAGTTCAAATGCAGACTTTGACAGAGTTAGCAACATGGGACCCCAATCACATATGGTTAACGCTGCTCCATAGCTTGGCTCCGTCACGACTAACATCAAGATTTAGTTTTTCTCGCTATTTTGAGTTTGTCTCCTCCCTAGACGTTGTTCATTTTGCTGCCTAATGTCCCTTTTGTTCATGCTTGAGGATTGTAAACAAACAGAACTTGAGGATGCACACCTAATGAGGTGTGTAATGAAATATGAAAACTTAATATTGGAGATATCAGTCAGCTTGTAATTGCCTACTTCCTTAAAATGTGTCTATTTATTTCTGCCCCTGTATGTTCAGACATGAGCCAATAGAGTATTTAAGCAGAAAACAAATAAACGCAAATAATTCCTCTCTCCCTATTGTACTCAATCTATGATGGACGGAAAGTACTAATTTGGGGGCAAGGTACCACGCAGTCGTTCATAAGAAAAGAAAATCTTTTTTTTTTTTTTATTGGTTTCTTTCTTGTTAAGTGCATTCTGAAGTCAAGATTTTTTGAAGGGCCTATATTATTGGTCCTTTGCCAGAGAAGAAGAAGCAGAAGAATATTATTATTCAACTTATTCACTAGGTACTTCATGTTAGTTATAAGGCAAGGTAGAGTCACTTATTTTTCTATAGGGTCCTGCAAAGATGGGAGGTTACTGTGACATCACGCCTGTTGCTTTTCATTCCTGCAGTCGCCGTGACGCGTGCAACGATGCGTCTGTTGGCCCGCCAGCTCAGAAGAGAGAACTCGGAAGTCTCCAAAAATAGCTTGTGTATATCAACACCCCCAAAAGCTGGTTCGTGCTCAGCCTGGGGACATTATATTCCATCAATCTTTCAGCCATTTATTGACGGGATGTCCACACAAATTTGTCTGACGGCTGTTGGAACTCCATGAAATATAAATGTTGTATATTCCCTGGCTTGTTTTCCTAGATGTGGGAAGCAAATGCGGTGCCTTTGGCAAAACTGAGCACCAGTTTGTGCATTAACCCATTAATAAAATCCATGGAAAGTACAACAGTAGTAGGGTCAGTATTGATGTCGGGCTATTACCCGTTTTAAACAGCATAGCCCACAGAGACTAAAAGAGGACAAGAAATGAGGGGTGTCACATTTATTAACGTGTCACTCCCTCTGGACTTCCTTTTCCGGACCTTGAAATCTGACATCCAAAATAAAATCACTGCCTCACCTCCCCCATTTAATTACGCTGTGATGTCTCCCTCCAGTGTCCTGTCCCATTCATACTGCCTGTAAACTTTAATATTAAAAGCATGGCAATGGAAAGGCATTTAAAAGCCCACTCAGCTCTCTAATATCCATTGGAATAGTTGCTGATCTGGGTGACAAAACAAAAGAGCAAGTCGAAGCTGTGCGATATAGCCTTCGCCAAGGTTTATAAAAAGGAACCACATTTGCATATTCGCGTCCAGTGTTGTTCAAAGTGACAGCGACGGAGCCTGCACTTGGACGCCTCGCCAAGGTCACGCCGTGGTTTGGTGCTTCTTATTTAAGGAAAAACTGTCGCCGTAAGTAAATAAATTATGCACATCAATCTGAGCAGCAAGTGCGAGAGAAACGCCTTTGAGTAATTATAGCCGAGGATATGTATAGGTGACGGAGGAGATGATGCTGGAGTAACATAAATCATATCTGGATATTGTACTAGCAAGCATGTGCCTCTAATAGCATCACATGGGCTGCCTGTGCTTTACAGCAGTGCGCTCAAGGCCTACTCCACCCAGTAAAATGGAGATGATGCAAGCGCATTACATTCCAGGGGAAATGTAGTTTGCAGATTTACTGCCTTGCTATTGTGTTACACACGGAGCCCAGCCTAGGTCACACGCTGAATAGCAAAAGCCCTTAAATCAATATCTAGTTATTATGTTTAAGAACACAGGAATTGCTATTAGCTTGAGGTTTGCTATTTTGACAACGGACGAGCTGCAGGTAAATGGCAATTTCTCATAATGAGGTCTGATCATTGTCATAATGAGGTCTCATAATTGCCTAGGTTAGAGGTGGAGTGGATTTTTGGCATGGGTGACGTTCATCTCTAGATACAGCTACGTAAGGACTTGACACACTAAGCTGTTAAGTTGATATACAGCTGTGTCAGAGGCTCATGGAAAGGGGGCTGGGGATGGTGGGACTATAGCATCCCTGAGAGGGACATGCATTTGTAACCTCTTGCCCCTGCCTGTGTGATAATTCTATTATGATGGAGGAACTAGATAAGAGGCAGCGCTCCCAGGCTAAGGTCACACGTAGAATCAAGGCGGCCGTCAGCGGGAGGCTGCCAAGGGCTTTTGGAATGAGTAGAGTAGATTGAACATAGAAAACAATCATTTAGTAGAATGAGAGAGATCCTGTTATCATGTTAGAGCGACTAGTAGAGCGAGGATTTAGAGATAGGATTTGGGTTTGGGTTTTTAAGCAGATCAAAGCAGGCCGAAAGCAGTTTGTGATAAAACTTGCTCAGAATTTTTTTTTTTTTTTTGGAGTTAGGAGTAATATAGACCTCAAGCTTATGTGTTTATTTTTAACACTGTATTTTGTCTAGATTTCTCAAGAAGAGTTTTTGGGAAGTTTATTTGCAACTCCTGCATATTTCAACTCTCACTTTGTTATCCACTTTCATAACTTTGTTATCCCCCCCCCCCCACACACACACACACACACGCGCACACACACATACAATAAATGCAAAGCCTGCTTTTCCCCCTCCCAAAGACTTTATATTAACACATTTGTATAATTTCCATGTGCCTAATGAGGGCTTACTTTACACAGTGCCCAGAGGTGTCCTTGTTTGTGTTGTTCTAGTTTACCACTTGGTTAAATGTTAATTGGGTTTTCATATCATTTGCTCCCAGTTAATGTCTCACTCAAAGGATTTTACCCATTTTAGCTTTAAGGGTCTCTGCAGGTGCTAAGATTCCACACAATGCTGAGAACTGTACATAATTCTCTGTAGTTAAATCATGTTTCTTCCCTTAATGGGCCATCTGGTGAGCCTGAAACAACAAGAGACACTGACCGACTACCTATCGTTGGTCTTCTCAAAACGCCATTTTATCCACCCTTCACAACAGAACTCTACAGTTCACAGTTCACTTCTGTGTTTTCTAGAACCGTCATTCTTCTGCATATATGCTCATCTTGCCCCGCTGTTTCTAAATATGAGCAGCATGCTTTCATCAATGAGCTGTTTCATCCCGTCCTCCCAAGCCTGCGGTGAGGAAACCCTGATTACTCCACAGCGTTCTGCGTGCAGCCCCATTAGCGGCGTTCTAATTGCGCCGGATCGAGAGGGCTGCGTGTGTCTGGCTCCGCACGCCACCGATTACGACAGACCTACGGGAAGTAGACGCTTTCTGAAGTGCCACGCCACGCCCAGCCGCGACAAACGCAACGCAGCGCGGGGTGGAGCGAGTCTCATGGATCCCCTAGCACTCCCCCACCTGTCGCAGGCTCCGCGGCCTGCGCAACAGCGCTCGATGGAGAGGCCTGTTCTGCTTGTCTAGTTATCAGTGTGGGGTTTGGGAATGAGAAAAGAGGGTTGGCATTGATGGAGGCCCATGCTGACTGTCATACATGCCTGAGTGGTGCCCGGGGCTATGAGCTAGCTACCCTACTGCCGGGACTGCAGCAGCAGCAGCACTCGGTAATCACCCTTGGATCAGCAGCGGGTCGGTCCCCTGTGTGGTCCATTTCATTAGCTACATATCCTACCCCCCAAAATATCTCTCCGCTCCCCAAACGTCCGCTCTCAATTCATATTGCCTTTCAAGGCAAGCTAACAAAGCGTGGGCAAATACATATATATTGCGTGGGTGTATATTTATACCCCAGGGACCAAAAAGACAGCAAGGAGAGAAACTGACTCGTAGTATAGGGCATTCAAATGTTCCAGCCATTGGCTTGGAAAAGCTCGGCTTGGTTTGTGCGTGTTCACAAATTCCATGTGTAGGGTTTCATGTGCATGCTTTGTGTTCTAACACTGCACCTCAACCTGGTCCTCCCAATGTTTATAAAACAGTCCAACATGGTTTTCATATCCATGAGTAATGTACTGCTGCAGTCATCTGCAATGGTACACAGGTGCCATTGCTTTTTTTTGTCTCAGAGACTTCGAGGACAGAACAGAAGCCATTGCTACCATGTTGTTCCATCCAAAAGATTGATCCCTTAAAAGGCCCTCGCAGGTTGGTCGTTCAAGGAGCTGTGCTCTCTTCCTGTGTTACCTCGGACACACTCTGTCAACACTAAGTGCCAGCAACAAGCCTCTACGGAGATATGAATCGGAAGACACCATGGAAGGTTTTGTTCAGACAATAAGACAAGGGGAGGGATAAGGGAGGAGTACAGATTGGAGGGGAGGTACCTCACCTTACAAACCACAGTTTAACCAGTCAGGAGGTTGCGAGGTCACACTAATGTGTTTATTGTCAATATGTTAATCAAAACCATTATTTTAGTTTAATAATTTAATTAAACTATATATATATTCTACGTGTGTTGTAGTAATAAATCCTTTCACAAACCATTATTTCTAGCCCTTGTCATAACTGAGTCAAACTTTAGCAGCAACACCATAAATTGTGCGCAAAATTGAACCCAATTAAAATAATGCAAACATGCCAAAATTAGATATCAATAAAGTTTTGTTTTGGAATTAAAACGTCCATCAAAATATTGAATCATTACTCTTGAGGACGAGAGGGTGCAGGCGAGTGAGAAGCCCCGTGTGAAGAGAGAGAGAGAGAGAGAGAGAGAGAGAGAGAGAGAGAGAGAGAGAGAGAGAGAGAGAGAGAGAGAGAGAGAGAGAGAGAGAGAGAGAGAGAGAGAGAGAGAGAGAGAGAGAGAGAGAGAGAGAGAGAGAGAGAGAGAGAGAGAGAGAGAGAGAGAGAGAGAGAGAGAGAGAGAGAGAGAGAGAGAGAGAGAGAGAGAGAGAGAGAGAGAGAGAGAGAGAGAGACTTCCACCCATATTATCCTTCTCACTCTTACAAGCATAAATCAACCTCATCCAATTATGATAAAGTCTGTATGGCCAGATTACGTGTCTTTACTGAGGGAGGAAGAGAAGATCCTTCTCCCTGACACAGTCCTCCTTCACCGTGAAAAAGAGTGAAAATCCAGTTGGGCTGCGACGGGCCACGTCCGTTAATTAATGGGGCTCGGCTGAGCGGGAGATGGTGCAGCTATTTAAAATGCTAAATGGTTTTTCGGATTTGCTCCCTCCATCTCTCTCTCTCTCTCTCTCTCTCTCTCTCTCTCTCTCTCTCTCTCTCTCTCGTTCTTTGTGGCATTTGTGATTAATTCCAGCAGTGCTTTGAGCACGGCTTGGTGGATCATGGAGGACGGGGGGGGGGGGGAGTCGGGAAGGGTGTGCTGAGGGGAGGGTTGCCGGAGAGCAATGATGGGTTGATAGATTGATAACTAATGTCGTTTGCAATCTGGTGTCAAGGATGGTGATTAATACTGGTCCATGGATGCTGAGCGGCGTAGAAGGGGAGACAGGGGGGCACCCTGCGTGGGGAGCAGATACAGAATGGGAGGGGGGGCACCGTGGCTGTGCCACAGCCTCACCAATGCTAGCATCTGGTGCCTTTGCCCCTGCGGTGAGAGCGATTATTTTCAGTGTGGTGGTGCTTTCTCTGTCTTATATACAAGAACAAAACACTTCATTTCAAAGGAAAAGACTATTTAGTACCATGTGAAGCTTAAAAGAAGAAGAGGTTTTTTCATCCACACTTCAGTTTCCAATGGAATGAGACACATTTTTATTGTGAAGTAGTTGTTTCAGAGTCGCAATTTAGAACACATTTTCTTGGTTTCTAAAGCACACAAGAGACAAGTCAGTCAGTTTTCAGTGTCACGCGTGACACGAACGAGGCGGACTGGGAACACAACCTTAGCCAAGCAAGCCTTTAAGGAATGGACCGTCCTCAGCAGTGTTTAAACTCTGGGGACAAATCTTTTCCATGAGTGCGTCCTAACATAACGCATCTCTGCCCTTCCACTGAGGTGACAGAGGAAATCAGTTTCTATTTTGGGAAAGTTGTGCAGTCGCCTTTTGACTCCGGGGAATCGTTGGACATTTGATATTGATTCAGGTTTTCTGAAGGGCTTTTTGTAGCCAAGTCCCCTCTGACAGTCAGCTGTGTGTTACCTTAGGATGTGTAGTTATCATATGGTTATGGTGTGTTACCTGAGGATGTGTAGTTATCGTATGGATATGGTGTGTTACCTGAGGGTGTGTAGTTATCATGGATATGTTGTGTTACCTGAGGGTGTGTAGTTATCATGGATATGAATTAAGATTGGGGAGACATGACAACAACAAAAAAAGAATGAAATAATTGCACAATGCTGGTTCAATCTATTCTTCAACGTAGCTTTTAGTTTTTTTGTCTTTACAAATAAAGATATATACATACGGTATATATTCTCTATCTAATCCCTCTGGAGGACGCAGACACAGTAGGGCTAGAAAACAAGAAGAAAGTAAGGATGGGGGAAATGCACATGGGGGGGTGGGGGGTCCTGCAGTATTCAGTCAGTGTGGACAATTTTCCCTGTCAACCTCTCTCTCTTCTTTTCCCTTTAACTCTTCCCTGCTTGCAAGCCCCCCCCCCCCCCCCCCCCCACACACACACACCCCCCCCCCCCCACCCCCTCCCTCCCTCTCCACTTTTCCCACCTTCTCCTCCCCCCCTAAACCCACTGGTCCCTGGGGCTACCATTTGCAAACTCATCTCTGCCCTCACCGCCCAGCTCAACTGTCACATCGCATCTCACACGCGCAGACAGTCAACGAGAGCAGCGTGAGGGCCTTTCATATTTCATGCACCCGGGCTCCTAGCTCTGCAGACATGCGTTGTTCCCCAAAGCCCCCTCGCACCCTCTCTCTCTTTAGATCAACGACGCGGCCTCAGCTCTCTGCTTTGTGCCTGTCTTTCTATGGATCACCAGGGGGAAAAGGAGCTCTCTCACACTCTCTCTCACACACACACACACACACACACACACACACAAACCCAACGTCAATTTGTCCATGGGAAGTCAATGGATCCACTTGAACAGGCAAATGTTTGTTAGTCTGTTCTCTGTTATCCGCCAAGGCTGCCTGCTCGTCTCTTCCCCAGAGCTTACACCGGAAAGCCTCTCAAGGATGTCATCATACACAAACCATCCTAAAGTGATTTACTGACACATCCTCTCTCTGCTATCACAAGGGATCAACAGGCACTCTGCCGTGGAACAAAAGGCCTCCATTTTCTACTTCAAGTTAGTCGTAAAATAGAAAATGGGGATGTATAAAAAGCGAGAGCATCAAAAGCGTCTCGTCCCACAACCTTGGGGAGTTGTGTGTTTAATGGAAGAGAGCGAGAGAGAGAGAGAGTGTCCGTAAGCCACATGCAGGTACAAAGCCACCAACATCAAACCTGTACTTCTCCTAGCGGGGAGACAAAACTGCAGGACAATAAGAGAGGGAGACACATAGAATGCAATCGTATTAGGCTGGAGGCCGTGGAATCAATCCCACCTGAGTGTGCTTCTATCTGGGCAACCGCTACTGGAGGGAGGGAAAACTTGAAATACTTCCAGAGTTTAAACTCTGCCGTGAGAAAAGGTTTCATTGTACTGCCTATTACATATATCACAGGAAACCAACTATTTTTAGCATAACAGACTTTGAAATGTAGGCAAGATGTTGATGACAGTTGCCACTTGTTTTGGTTCCTGCGCGTCTCAAACGTTCATGTAATTACATCGGCAAATTGATGATCTTTGCCCCCATATTATTTTCAAAAGTCTGCAACAGGAATGAAAGCTGAAGCTCATGAATAAGTAAAAAAAAAACACTCGTGTGTGTGCTATGCATCATTTCCTGCAGCTGTTGCTAATATGCAACGCACACCTTGTGTAGTGTTATATTGTATCTGGGGTATGCTCATATGACCTGGCTTGGTCACAGTGTTGAACCCTCACACTGCACAACACTCATAATATAGCTAGGTTATGTATTTTCCCCCTGTGTCTCCAATATGCAACTACAAGCTGGTGAATAAAGTTATTTGTGTGTTGTGTTTTTTTTTATCATCTGTCTTTCTTTGATTTTGCTGTCTCCTCTGGTTTGTACAGCACTTTGGTCAGCGTCAGTTGTTTTTAAATGTGCTTGATAAATACATTCTACTTGACTTGTATGTGCCCGGCATGAAACAACATGGGAACTGTTAAGCAACGTTTTGGTATGACACAACCTTCCTCCACGTCATTCCACTCCTCTCTGTAAAGTGAAGAGGAGGCCTTATTCCACAAATGGAGTCATGTCAAGTGGTGCTGAGAAGTTGTCAGATTAAGTGAGTGCTCTTGGCTATTCCGTATTTTCTTTCTCTTTTATTGCTGACACTCTTCTCTGAAACCTAATCCCCCCCCCCCTCACCCTTTTCTATTCCCGAACACACTGTTCTTGTGTGAAATGAAGGTCAGCCGTTCTTCCGACCTCCAATTCTATGGAAAAGTCTCCACCCGTTCCATTATAGAACAGAAAGAGCAAGTCGGTCCTTGCATTCATAGATGTCTGGCTTGTTTTAAGTTGATAAGGTAGAAATTTGAGGGGTGAAAAAAAAGCAAAAGGACGCACAGACTCCATCTCCTTCAGAGACGGACTCCCGAGCTTGTTATTGAACTGTGCAAAGCTGACAAATAAGAAAAGGAAATGAGAACATAGTGTGTCAGTTCTTCAATTTCACGCCAGAGTGAGTTGCATCATGGCTGCATATCCCCATCATAAGGAGGTATGTGGTGTGCATGGTAATTACCCATCCTCCATCCTAGTGCCCGTAGAGGGGCTGTCTGCTCCTCCTGGAGTTTCCTACACTCTGAACTGCCTGCTGTTCTCCTCAGAGCTGCCGCTATAGTGCGTCAGTCGGTGTGTGTGTGTGTGTGTGTGAGTGTGTGTGTGTGTGAGTGTGTGAGACTCTGCCTATCTCACCCCTGGCGGCACGCTGGCGCAGGGGCCACAGAAGCAGGTGTCTGCCTCTTTCACCTCCGCATCTCTCTGGGTCTTTCCGTATTGACTAGGGGGGAGAGGTTCGTGTCACATGAATGTCCCCACGGGGGTCCTCCCATCGCCACGGTGACAAAGAGGAGGAGGCAAAAAAAACAAAACATGGCAGACAGAATTCGGCAGACAAGGACACCTGTCACATGAGCGGTCCCCACGCAGCTCAGCGACTGTAAATGAGATCAATATGGAGTTGACTGTAGCCACACACACAAAATGCACACACAGACACACACACTAACACACGCTTACTCACCCATGGACACACACACAAACATGCACAGACACAATACACACACAGACACACACACAAACACATAAACACACACACACATGGACATGCACACACACACACGGACAGACACAATACGCACACACACACACATACACACACACACACACACACACACACACACACGGACAGACACAATACACACACAAACACAATCACTTTAGCAGTCCCTGCTACTATCTCTCCATTGTGATTACCCTAACACACTTATTTACGTGTCCACTTATGCCAGCAAGAAAAATGTCCCGCATCAGCACTGTGCCACCGAGCTGTGTCGACCATTAGGGTTCTGATTGCATTATGGGGACGTAAGCATGATGGATGCCAGGGAGGAAAACGGTGAGGCTGCAAAGAGGCTTCCGTGCTGGTCGACGGATAAATCAATCCATTTGCAAACGCGCGATTGTAATCGCCAGATAAAAGACATGTAAGGAGTAGGACAGTACCAAGTACCAAGTAAAGGCACAACGGGACAGGGAAGACCGCTGGGAGTAACCGGGATGGAAGGCTGTTTTACCCCCCTCCTCCAATCAGAACGGTTCTGAAACCGGGTTGGAAGGCTGTATTACCCCTCTCCTCATATCAGAACGGTTCTGAAACTGGGTTGGAAGGCTGTTTTACCCACCCTCCTCCAATCAGAACGGTTCTGAAACCGGGTTGGAAGGCTGTTTTACCCCTCTCCTCCAATCAGAACGGTGCTGAAACCGGGTTGGAAGGCGGTTTTACCCCCCTCCTCCAATCAGAACGGTGCTGAAACCGGGTTGGAAGGCGGATTTACCCCCCTCCTCCAATCAGAACGGTTCTGAAACTGGGTTAGAAGGCTGTTTTACCCCCCTCATCCAATCAGAACGGTGCTGAGACTCACCACGCCTCACCAGTGAGTCACAACCAGAGGTTACATAAAGACGGCTGAGGGACACTGTGAGTAACACGACAGTGAAGCTATTCAACCCCCCCCCCCCCGTCATTAGGCCACCACCCTCTCCCTACGGGCCACTCCCCAGAGCCAAGGCTGCCCTATGAGGAAGGATATCCGGGTCACACGCAGGGGGCATCGTGATCCGACTCATTATCACATGCAGCCCCCCATCGACTGGATGGTGAGCCGTTTTGCTGTCTCAATGTGGCGTCCTTGACCTTTTTCATTTCAGTTTAGGAGGTGAGCTGGGCAGTGGCTGTACGTTGACAATGGCCAGCGTTTGTTTGCGATAAGCTCCGTGTGTGTGTGTGTGTGTGTGTGTGTGTGTGGGGGGGGGGGGGGGGTGACCAACCTGAAGAGTAGCTCTGTAGTCCCGCCACTGAAGTTTCTATTCTTCAGACAAAGAACAGTGGATCACCAGTCACTTCTCGTTGAACCACAGGAGTCCGATGGCCTGATGCGCTACTGGCATGGCATTCCCTGACGGTACGTAGCTCTGTCAGATCTGCTTGACGTTTGCCATCAGGTGGCATTCAAAGGTTGTCTCTCCGTCGGTGCTGTAGCTCCTCTAGCTGGGGCTCACAAGCTCTGTCATCCACCACGCCATCTGCAGTTGTGTCACACTCAGTCGCCGGTTTTCAGTGTTTACGCCCCATTCTTTCTCTCTCTCTCTCTCTGACTATTTAGACGTAGTATGAGGGGTGAAAGTAAGTCTTACATCCGCTCAAAAGGAAAATGCATTAGTCCCACATTTTGCTTAAATAAGAAAAAAGTTAGAAATGTGTTGATGAACAAGCCCATTATGAGTTCGCAAAGACCATGTCGTCAGGGGAAACCGTGTGTGTCACCGAAAAGAAGACAAGCCGTCAAATAAAAACACACGGCAGTGCTACAGTGGGCGTGGCTTGTCCATAACATATCCATATATATATGCTTAAAAAATATACACTGAGTTTTGATGTGTTCCAATCTAATAAGGTGGCCGCTTATTTGTCCAAATTAACACAGATCTCATGTAATTTCCAGCATCATTAAAAACAATGAAATCTACCCGTTTATCAAATGATTTGTCACTTCTCCAAGCCGTTTCAAATGCACTTGCATGTTTGTTACCTCTCCTTTTGATGATTGTTGCTTCCTCCCCTCACAGTACTGAGGCTCAGGGAACATGGTGCCGCCATTAATAATTCAGGGGAAGACAAATTGAGAAAGATGGATTGTCAGTTACTAGAATATTCTTCTAGTATACAGGGTGAGAGTGGGAGGCCCAGGGAAGGTAGCTCTCTTTCTCTCGCTCTCGCTCTCTCGCTCTCTCTCTCTCTCTCTCTCTCTCGCTCTCTCACTTTTTCCCGCCTTTGGTCTGTCTGTCTGTCTATGTGTCCTCTCTCTCTCTCTCTCTCTCTCTCTCTCTCTCTCTCTCTCTCTCTCTCTCTCTCTCTCTCTCCTTGCTCTCTTCCATCCTCCATACTTCCAGTCCAGGTGACCCCCTTCCATGTATGACGTTCCCCCCTGGACAGGGACAGGGCCCGTGGCGGTAGACGGAGGTCGTTAGTCTCTGTCTGGCCACTCTCCCCTAATGGTGACCACAGTGGGGACACAGCCCAATATCAGGCGGGGACACCTTTCCTATCAGATCCCCTTCCTGCTGATGACGCTAGGTCCCCAGCAGACCCCGGACCTGTCAGCCAGCCAGTCTCCGTCGACGGCCTCCCCCTCTCCCTCGATGGGACCCCTCCGAGGCTAAACTGAGAGACAGAGTGAGGCGGGGTGGGGGTGGGCTGAGCTGGCTCTCCAAGATGCCTCATCTCCGTTGACGGTGTCCCCGCTCTCCCTCGACGGGACCCCTCCGAGGCTAAACTGAGAGACAGAGTGAGGCGGGGTGGGGGTGGGCTGAGCTGGCTCTCCAAGATGCCTCATCTCCGTTGACGGTGTCCCCGCTCTCCCTCAACGGGACCCCTCCGAGGCTAAACTGAGAGACAGAGTGAGGGGGGGGGGGGGGGGGCTGAGCTTATAGCTGAACTGAGAGATAGAGTGAGGCGGGGTAGGGTGGGGGGGGTGGGGGGTGCTGAGCTCATAGCTGTTCCTTGTCTCCACACTTTGGTGCACAGGGGAATGGAACCAAATAAATAACGGGAAGCAGTGTGCGAGGCTAATCTGACGGGAAGGATTGGGAAGGTCATGATAGTGAGCGAGGGCAGCCGGGCTTTCTCCCAGAGAAAAATCCCCCATCTTTTTACTGACGGATTTGCTCCACGATGTCTAGGTGGTTACAAACTGGCTGTTCAACTTCATAATCAGAAACGTATCAAGAAGAACGCAAACGTCACGCACATCTGTTAATGTTTTCTGGACAATTTTACATCGATGTGAATCCAAGCGCTGCCGGATATTTGATTTTATTATTTTATGAATAAATGGAAGATGTATGTATAATAAACACAACCAACCTTCCAGTTTATGCTCCGACATCACCTCTGACTTAAGTCTACTAAAGTTCAGTGCATCATTGTTTAAGAACAGAGGTCGTGTGTGTAAAACGACTAACACAAATGAGAAATGCATCTAACTGTGATCTGGAGCACATTTTCAGCTAGTAGACCGGTTATTTTAGAGTAACAATGTGTTCAAGTTTTTTAGATTTTTTTTCATTTCTTTATCGCTTAACCTTGTTAACGCGTGTCGGTAAATACGAGGTGGCAGGAATCCTATGGGGGACATAGAGAGACAGGCGCGCAGCAGAACAGGGTGGGATCTGCCTACCCACCAGGCCTCCGTGGGTGTCTACTTTGATTAAGACTTCTGCTTTAATTTGCTTTGTGGACGCGTTGGCTCTGCATGAGAGTGCTGCCGCCTTGTTCAGCGGCCCACCGTAATCATCCCAATTAGATCCCTAATTTTAAATGAAGCCTTCGTAAACAGAGGCTTCTCCCACAATTTAGAGAGGTATAACATGTGAGCGAGAGAGAGAGGGGGGGGGGGATAAGGGAGGAAAAACTGTCCGAATTTCATTGGCTACTTCCACCTCCACTACCCACTCACTCCCGCATAATAGCAGTAGAATCATTAAAGATGGCCCCCGTGCCATATCTATATGTCAGTAGGACTCTTCGTTGGATTTCCTCCCTCGATGGGACACCCACTCCTGGGCAGGTAGCTGGGCGCGCCGGCTTTGTGGAGCTGGCTCTCTCGGTGGACTCTCAGCCAACATTCATATGTATTTATGCCGCTGCTCACTTGTTTAGCTCCATAACATCCTGTGGTACGGTACTCTCATGGGCTGCCCTGGTGTCCCGTCCAAACTGGGCCTCCCACTCTCACCTTAAACTCACCCAAAGCACCCCCCCCCCCTCCTCCTCCTCCTCCTCCTCTCATAACTTGACTTCAACAAGAGTTGGATAAACCATGAACAAAGACCACCCCCCCTCCACACACACACACACACACACACACGTCAAGATGATGTCATGCACCATAAGAGCATCCCCAGTCACACCTACAATAACATCATGACTGTTAAATAGCCTTTATGCAAATGAGCAATTTTTAAGATGTATTTTTCTGCTAATTTGTCCCCAAACAACGCATTCTTTATGCAATACACTACCAGTCATGCTTTTGAACAATCTCTATATTTAATTTCTAAGAACACAACATATGGTGTTACATTAACCATTATGCAAAAATCCAAAGTGAACACTCTTTCTTTGATCCATAGAACTCCTGCTGGCTTGTAAAAGCCCGCTCAGGAGGAAACCAACTTTTGATTTGCTATAGTATGTTACACTATTTCTGCTTGCTGGTAAAAGCCTGCTCAGCAGGAAACGTGCCCCCTGTACTATCTTTCTGTATTCTACTACTTTTGCCTTGTAAAGCCTGCTTAGCAGGAAACGTGTCCTTAGTCTTGAGCTGTACAATCTTTCTGTATTCTACTACTTTTTCCTTGTAAAAGCCTGCTCAGCAGGATGCGTGTCCTTAGTCTTGGGCTGTACTATCTTTCTGTATTCTACTACTTTTGCCTTGTAAAACCCTTCTCAGCAGGAAACGTCTCCTTGGTCTTGGGCTGTACTATCTTTCTGTATTCCACTACTTTTGCCTTGTAAAAGCCTGCTTAGCATAAAATGTAACATGGGCAGTAATTTATTTTTATAGTTTTTTTTTCGTAGTATGCATTTGATGAGTGCTTTGTGGATGAAACTTGTATTGACTTGCCTGACATATATGCATGTTTGTCACACACACACGGGTATGTTAGACCTAAAAGGGATTCAATTAGTCATTTCAAAACGTTTCTGGACCTATATTTTTCAAGATCAACCTGATTAAAAGGTGGGTGTTCGGGAAGATACAGACAGTCTGTAATCAAACGTATTCATCAGGAAAACGTAAGAATGAAAGGTACCCTAGATAGCTTCTATTCTCATTCTTTAAGCGAATGTTTTTGGAACATCTTTAAGAAAAACTGTTCATTCATTTCCTACACTTCACAGTAATTCCGGCACTTTGCTGCCAACATGGAATAAACCAAAGACTGGGGACACTAGCTAATGTCTTCCTCCCATGCATAGAGGAAGCACAAGCATAATGATTTGTATCCATGCTATCACTGCAGCACGTCTCAACAGAGTGCTTTGTTTGCACTGCACACATAAAATAGGAAGCTCTCCATCCCTTTCAGAGGCAAAACAGACGCTCCAAATGTGCACCATTTACTGTGAAACTCAGCAGAGCTCCCGGTCCCTCCTGTGTAACACATTGTGGGGCTTATAATTAGAGCCAAACACCGGGGCTTATGTTGAGCAGAGACGTGACTGAAAACGTAAACAGATCTCCCATCCTCTGTGTTGTAAGGTCCCTTTCTGTCACTGTTGCATGTCAAAAGTAGAGTAGTCCAGTGCACCAGAGCAGAACTACTAGACTGTGAATATAAACCCTCCTCTGTATATGTCTCTGTACGTAGAGAAAGAGACACCTATCTTTAATATGTCCCCGCAAGGATCACCTTTCTAAAAGGTAAGGCACACACTCTCTTCTGGGGAGCTTGACTCTTAACTGCACTGTTATGAAACAATATCAGGTGAGAGGCGATACCCACAGGCTCACGTTGTGATTGCTTTGGTAGCTAATGGCCGACCCGCTCCCTTGTCCTGAAAACAGGACCTAGCTGTTATTACATCAGAACGAGAGGTCCTCGCCCAAAATAAACGGCCATGCCTTCGTCTCCACAGGTTGGCTCTCCTGGGAGCTCACGAACAGATGTCGAGGGATTACCCCGATCCCGACGGGGATTCCTGGCTGGGAACGTGTTATTGTTTGGGAGTTTGTATTTGCTATGTGGAAAATGTCAGGTATTTTCAGAGGAATTCTCTGTTGGCAAGCCAAAGGAGAGGGTGTGTGGTACGTGCTAGTCCTTCCGTCCGCCTTAGCAGCAGGGTGGGATCTAAGCATGTGGCTCCTCGGCTGCCTTGGCTGTCAGTCACACATCCCAAACAGCGTTCACGTTGTCTTCTTTGGCATGTGAGCGCTCTATGCACCTGGGACATCGTGCCGCTTGTGCTTTTGTAGCGTGACACCTTTTTGTTTTGTAGATCAGTGCAGATACAGACGCATGTTTTGCAGTAAACAGAAAAAAACCATAAACAAGACATTCTCCAGTTCGTAGAAATTCAAATGTGTATCTTACAAAGGTTCTCCAGAAGACTTTGTTTTTTTTACTGTAATGAAGGAAAAATATATATTCTTATAGGGCAGACTTTCTCTAGTTTGTCTACCATCCACTGTATTGAATGTAGGTTAACAGAACGACATGCAGTGGTCTAAACATTGCATAGATCTTTGTGGAAGTGCTAAGCTTAACAGTCAAACGTGAACGACGTTCATTAATTCAGCGTCCATGATACATTCAGAGCGGTTAAACCGCAAAAGCATCAGGACCCAACAACGTCTATAACCTTGTTCTCCATTGTATTCACCTGCAGAGCCACCTGCAAATACTCCTGGTTTTTCTTAGCCAGGAAGAAAGCAATGTTTTCTATTGGTCTCTTTCACTCGAAATCGCTGAAAGAAAGAAATGCTCTGCAATGATGGCCCTCCACTCAAGGTGACCCACTTAACCCATCCTATGCTCACAACGAGGGACATTGTTTGTGGGTGGGATGCTAGGATTTGCTCCAAAGATAACAAGCCCACCACATGGTTTCGCATGAAAAGGGACACATCGACTTCCTCCTCCGCTCCTAATCAGCACACCACCAGATCCTTCCTCCATAGAGGTCCCCAGAGGAAGACATAGGGATGGAGACCTGCGGTGTTTTCATCAGGTTGGGGACCAGTGCTTACCTTCCTTGGATGTATACAAGTCTAGGAGCCAAGGGAAGCGGATAGACAAACCTGAATGGTCTGTCTGCGTCAGAATGGCAGGTAATTGTATGCGTTTGTTCGTGGTTCAAAGGTCATGACGCTGCTCCCGTGGAGTATGCTTTGAGAGTCTTCCTCCCTCAAAGTGCTTGGTGTCCTCTTCCTCCCTCAAAGTGCTTGGTGTAATCAATACTTTAGCATAACACTGACTATCCCCTTTAACAGGGCTTAAAGCTCCAGCGCTGTGTTCAAAATCACCAACTATGCATACTTAACATACTCAATTCGACCAAAAATGAGTATGCAGTATGTCAACGGTAGGTAGTATGTGAAATTTGAGTATGGAAAAAGTTCCTGGATGACATGCTCAAATTTGGGGAAATGTTTGTTCCAGTTGAGTATACTTACAATGTATTCGAATCTTTGTTAAAAGGTGGTATTGTAGATTTCGGTTTAAGTAGTCAGTATACAGTATGTACTCATTGAGTATGTAGTAGATAGTATTTAGGTAGGCGATTCCGAACACAGCCCAGGTCTGATTCCAGGAACACTGTCATTGAGTCTGCAACATGCTCCAGAGAGGTTTGTTTTGATTTCTCAGTCTTGTATATGAGTGGTTAAGTGCTCGCATTCGTTTTCACAAGTCACACCCTGTCGCGCTTTCTCTATTTTCTTTTCTCTCTCTCTCTCTCTCTCTCTCTCTCTCTCTCTCTCTCTCTCTCTCTCTCTCTCTCTCTCTCTCTTTCCTACATTTTCTTTCAGTTTTCACTCGTTTTATTTGCTCCCACTGGCAAGAACACTGGACAGTGTCAGCTACCTCGGCTTGTATTGTGCAGGCTAATTACACTAAGGACGCCTGCAGAATCCATGTTTTGCTTTGACACGTTCAGCATTAAAGCGGGGCAATTAGAGCCTGTGATTCATCGTTTCACATCACCAAAGTCACATGGTGGAAGTTGGCCTTTCATACCATTTTAAAAAAAAAAAATTTTTAGAAACACAATGTAAACATGGCCAGTTATTGTGAATCTCATTGAGAATCTCTATTGATTTGAGCTAAAGTGTTACATTTACATATAAAGCTATGAAACCGTATGTAAAATTTGTAAAATTACATCTTGCATGACATTTAGATTATGAAACGTCAAAAGAAAAAATATAAATATATGAATTTTGCCCAATGTACTGTATGACTTACTACTATAAAACAGTTCGTTTTTGATTATTTGCTGCAGTTTTTTTAATTAAATAGTGAAAACCAAACTATTTAATACAAAGGGGTTATACCTCTTTCGGGTGACATTGCCCAAGGGAGACCTGAGTGTGTTTAATAATTGGACGCACCACATAAACATGCTCCATTAGAGGAATTAGCCAGGGGAAGGCCAAAATAAATGTGTCCCTAAGCTTCTTAGCCCACCTCCTACCGTAAACTAATTACAACAAAGTTTGACTTCTATAGAACGGGTCATGCATGTCCCTGTAAAGAGGAGTGTGATCGTTGAAGGTGTGTGACACCTGCCAGCCAGCCAGGCAAGGCGCTCTTCTCCTGTCCCATCAAGGCAAACAATGCCACGAGGCAAGGCTGTCTCTTGATTCACCTTTACTTTGTCCTTTAGAATCAATCAAAAATCAATGCTGCTTTATTGTGGCATTGAATCGGCACATACAGTGGTGAGATTGGGGGGGGGGGGGGTGCTTTGTAGAAGCGTGCACCGGGGGAGGGTGTGTGTGTGTGTATAAGGTGATGTGCCGAGAGATCAATTTGAAAGGCGGAGAGAGAGTCAGTGTGTCCGTCTACGTGAGAAAAGCCAGAGGGGGAGGTAAAGAAAAGACGTTGACTAGGGACCGGGCCACGGAAGATGTGATCTTTCAAAGACACCATTGGTACAACGTTGAATGTACCTTATATCTATTGGAAACCTAACACATACCGAGTGGGCTCTTGTCTGACTGACCGTTGCTGCACTGACCAAATTTTCAGCGTGCAACCGTACACACACGCTTTGCTACTCAAATCTTTAAATGCCCATAAATTAGGGTCAGAGTCAACATACATTTTTTTCGCTACTTCTTCTCTCCCCGCTCCCTGCTACAGAAACTGCAAACACACTTAGCTTTGTGCTGTGGTAACTGTGAAGCAAACGCTTTGTCAAATGGACCCCAGTTGACAGCTCAGGCTGAAGGGGAAAAAAAAGAAATACGACCTCTCTTTCGAAATGAAAAAGCTGGCAGTAATCACCTCCTGATTGAAGAGGGTAGAGAGGAGTTTGAGAAGAGGAAACTTGACCTCACAGCCCTCTTTAGATCGTGCGGCCAATTGAAAAGCTTGCTGGCGACACTCGACTGACCTTATTCTGTCTGAGGGGCACTGTCTGAGGGGCACTGTCAGAGAGTGGAGTTTCACGTGTTAAATAAGCAGGGCCAGATGTCACCAATGTAAATGCTCAGTAAACATTGGATTTGGCTGTGTTTATTCCACATATTTTGTTAAGCTATATGTTTGTGGGAAAATTGTGCATTTTCAGGCACACTTCCTAAGCTCAACGAACCTCCTTATATTTGACATATTTTCAAATATGATTAAATATAATACACTATTTCCAGTGTTAATGTTAAGCTAAGTTGCATACAGCTTCTTGTTTTGGTGAATGTTCAAAGCAACTTCTTTGAACGGATCCAGTAAAGTATTTAAAAACAGCCTCAGGCAACTGTCAGTGAAAATGAATAAGACATTAGAGAAATACTATTGGTTGGATTCATTACTACACTGTATGAACATATGTGCAGCTTGATGCAATTTGTATACAAATAGCTCTATATTGTTCCGCACTAAAAGTGAGTTCACACGTGCATGTTTCATTCAAATCAATTGCTCCGGGGTAAGAATCACTATATAATTGACTTGGACTAAAAAGACAAACGTTACATTACTCAACTCCTGACATGTAAAACCTAAGCACGGGTGTGTCTGCAACATATGCAGCTGTTTTTATACAGCAACATACTGATATAGAAGCATTTAACTGTGTCCTCACAATGTGAACATGGGTTCATTATCAAAGCATTACAATCTGGATAAAGTTACACATCTTGTTGGCTCCTTTACCAGTCCATGGGTCTTACACTACCCTATAGGTCCTACTTGAAGTAAGATGCAGAGAAATGCAAGGCAATATAATCGATGTATGACATTAAAAATACCCAAACACAGCACTCTTTTACTCGGTGAGCTCTGCCTCGTGGACCATTAAACAATCATAACCACCCATTAACCAGTCTAAGCGATTAAGACTCATGTCCTGCTCCTCCATGTTGTAAACGATTAATGGCCCTCTTTCAGACTTGCAAGCACAGAGACAATCTAGGCAAACAAACGCCTGCGTAGATATTTCTTTATTTGGACAGAGCTTAATCTGTCGAGATCAAAGTACTCACCGCGCTTCTGTAAACACAACTTACGATATAAAGTCGAGTCAAAAATATCACTGTTTGGTCTCGTTGCTGTTTATAGCTTTTCCAACTTTCAAGTTTGGATAGAGCTCTGTTCCTTTGTTGCTACTTCTATCCCTTGCAGCAGCCTCTGAGCTATAATCGTTTCTGCAGGAGAGAGAAAGTCTTCTGAAGTTCAGCAAAGTTGCCGTCTGTAAGTACCATAAGTAAGTTATAAAATGGTGTCGTACTGTACAGCCATCAATGATACACTTTTACTTGTGGTCGTTTTTACTTTCTCTTGTTAATAGCACTATTTGAAAGTATCTTTGGATGAAAGCGTCTGCAAAATTATATTAATGCAATGTTACTAGCATAGGTTTTTTTTGTGTGTGTGTGTGTGTGTGTGTGTGTGTGTGATTATGGTCTGATCCTTATATAAATTCTCAACCTTTGACAGTGTGTCCCTATTAGCAGATACATCTCTGCCAAGCAGCTCCACGGTTAGTTTCTGTCTCTGTCTACAGGATTAGAAGTTTTCAGCCCTGCGGAGCTCCAGACTGGAGCCTTATGGCGGCTCCGCAAAGGGAACTTTGTATTTTTAGAAGTCAAACAACAGGAAGGAAAAAGCGGGCCAAATCTACCTGGTGATGACACCCGTCCAGTGGAGGGAGAGAGAGAGAGAGAGAGAGAGAGAGAGAGGGAGGGAGGGAGAGAGAGAGAGAGAGAGAGAGAGAGAGAGAGAGAGAGAGAGAGAGAGAGAGAGAGAGAGAGAGAGAGAGAGAGAGAGAGAGAGAGAGAGAGAGAGAGAGAGAGAGAGAGAGAGAGAGAGAGAGAGAGAGAGAGAGAGAGAGAGAGAGAGAGAAACAGGTTGAGGTCCATCAGTGCAGAAGACACAAGCAGGTTAGAAAGTTTTCCTGCCCCTGCCATTGTGATCCAGGGATGAGTGGCCTATATGCCTCCTGGTGTCCCAGGCTAAGGCAGCACAGGGGGAATTTAAAGGGATTTACTATATAGGTCATCCGTTCTATCTCAAAGGCAGGAGACTCTGGGGTAGCAGCACTTTCCTACATAGTTAAATGAGAACCTCTTGTCCTCAGCTGGCAAAGAAGATATTCTTGAATCATCACACTGAAGAAAAGGGAACAAATTGCACGTTGGCATTGAACGTCGGGCAATTTGTCAGAATACGCCTGCGAAATTCCGATTGCCGTTTCCCACACAATCACAAGAGGGACAAGTGTTGGACCAAATTTGGCCTGTCATGCCACTTCCAAAACCTAGTCCTCAAACCTCAAACCTCCAAGGTCCATTCCAGACCTCCATAACGGAAATACTGAAATACTGCCAGCAACTTAAAACAGCAAATACCATAACGCACCCAACCCCTACAAGCAGCCGCCATGGTTAAGGGGGGCATCTTTGTAGATAGAGATTATTGAATAATTTATTAGCAAATCCAATCTCCAGCCCTCCAGGGAAGCCTGAGTGTGTGATGAGACCCTGGGTTTAACAGGCTTATGAGGGCGCCGTGCGGTAGAAAGCCCTCTTCCCTGCTTCTCATTAGACGAGGGGATTGCAGAATCAACCCCCCGGTTCATTAAGGTCCACGGGCGCTGAGCGGGCATACGGGGGCTGCTCTGGTATCTCACCTGCCAGGGTTTGTGCCCAGGGACGTGTCGCGTAGAGAGATGGGAAAGAAATGGTTTTGTCTCGTGAAGATTTTTTTTTTGTTTCGTTTGACAGCCCTGAGTGGGAAATGGCATTTGCTTGCAATTAAAGAAATAGTGGATTGATAATTATAGGTTCCCCGGAGCATTCTGCCAGCTGTTGATGTGTTTTGAAATATGCATAAGGACATGGTAGTCACTCTGGACCAGGTTCAGTCCCTAATTAAGGCCAGATGCCCTGAGTTCGCTTTCGCTGCCATGGCAACCACTCGATAACGAAAGCAGAAAGTAAGTAAAGACGGAGAACAGCGGGAAGCAACTTTGTAGGAGTTTGTGTGCTGTGGAAATCATGGGCCAGCCCACCCACTCAACCATGAAAAGGACTTTCTATGATACTCTTTAAGTACAGGTTTGGACATCAATGTCCTTTTCGGTTGGTGTGCCGGTCAGGGGACCCTCCTTATTGTCCCCAGGGGGCAGCTTTGATAACCGTTTCTCCATGTAAGGTCAACGATGACCTCATCAACACATACGAAATGCCACTTCTTTATTTATTTATCTATGGGGCCCAAAAAGGATGTTCATAAATAATGCGTGCGGCATCATCGACTGTGACAGAAATGGAAATGAGATTTGGGTTCCTGCTCTCGCGTAGCGCTGTTGGGCCTGGTCTTCCAGGGAGCTATTTCCGAGGCAAATTTAGGTCAGGACTTGCAAGGTGTTATTTTTAAACATCGTCCCCTTTAGCCAAATGTCTGCGAGCTGTAACAATTGCAACCGGGCTCTGCGTGATTTGCATTTGTTGAGGACAGCAGTGCAGAGAATTAGCGGAGCGTCTCGTCGCTCCTTCCCCTCTGACAGCCTTTGTTCCTGGCAGTTCTTTCAGATCCACGATGGGTTGTGAACCAAGCAGACGTCTGGAAGCCTTGGAAGGCTGTTAAGTTGAGCCCGACCGTGCTCACAGCCATTCCGTATATCTGATTAACCCTCTTCCTTCCTGCACGGTGAACTAAATTGGCCGATTGAATGCCTCCATCCAATTGTGTTTCATGCGAGCGGGCTGTAATTGGTTTTTAAGCTCCCCAGTGCACGTCTTGTGTGACGTGGAAAATTCGCCGGTCGACTTCCTGGACCAGCCGACAGGCTGGGGGGGAGGCCGCTGCCTGGCCTGTAGCAGGGGTTTCACATGGGTTTGCGTTGCACAGATGTGTCGACTGATTCTTGGCTACAGACTAGAGAGGCCTCCAAGGCCACAGTGGGCCTGTGTTGGTGTGTCGAGTTTAGATTTTTTTTCATTCTCCTCTTTCCATCGCCGAGTTTCTAAGAGCTCGCGTGTTGTCTGGAACTCGACTGAAACCGTGGAGAAAAAAAAAGAAAATAAATCTAATTATAGCGTTTTAATGGATTATGAGACTGCCTTTCAGAAACAAAATAGGTCCCTTTCGTTGGCTTTGTGAAGAAAATTGACGCAGACGTCTGGGAAGCAGAAAGATACATTTGGGGCCGCTGCATGGTATTGTGTTCGACAATAGAACGAGCATAATGGAAAATTCGTTATTAGGCTGAGTTTTAAAAAAAAAGAATAAAATCTTGAAGACATAAACATGTTTTATCTCTACCATAACCCTGTGACATCAGTAACCCAGACTGCTGTTTTCTTCCCAGTTTATTATAGCCCAGCACACACCACCATTATCTCATTGTAGAACTTCATGCCAGTTTGCTTAGAAGAACCCTGTTAGACGTTTTTATAGTAACATTGTTATGGTGACAAATGTAAGCGATCTGCAGTCAATGACAGCTCGCCTGGAACAATGTGCATTCCATTTAGATGTGTTATTCCTGTATTGCTTTCATATCGCCCACAACAATAGCAAATGAAACCATTTTCCAGACGACCATCGTTATTTGTTTTACATACTATTATTTTTTTTTATTTGCCGCGTTTAAATCACATATTAATGAGTTGTTAACAATTCAGACTCCGGTTCTGACAGCGAAGGCAAAGGGCACATGCTAACTGTGTTTTTTACCTGCACCAATGTCTTCCATTGTTTTAGTGACACACTTTGAATAATTCGGTTGCAGAATCACACAGCGCCCCTCTCAGTTCAATGAGCTTCCCACAGGTTCAGCAAGGAGAAGACGTAATAAGCTTTCTCAAGCACGACACTCACGTCCATGTAATGTTCCAGCGGTTGTCTGGCAAGCAGAGGAACACGCCTTGTGAATTCACCAATCACAAACAGCATGCGGAAAAAAGGGTGTTCCGGCACACTGGCCTGATATGACGAAATTCCTGGAATGAGTTTCAGGCTCCTCTGTGCCAGAGAGATCTGCAAGTATATATATAATAGCTGAGGCCCATCCAAACAAGAACTGTTTAATGAATTTAAAGGACCCATTTAACATTAAGTAAGGAAGAGGCATCCATCATTCACAAAGCAGACCATTACCCCATGGCCTTGATAGCATTGTCCACTTGACCATAAATGCGTTACAGTGTTATTTAAAATGGATCCCATCAGAAAACGGCAGACTTTGCAGTAGCTGCTACATTACGACACATCTTTGCATGCTTCCCACCTGCCTCTTCGGGCAAAGAGCACCGGCTAGTCAAACAGGCTCAAGGTGAATCCGGCGGCGTCAGTGTTTTACGGCACAGCTCAGAGTGATTCCAGCATGCTCTGGACCGGGCAGTATTTCACCCCCTCCTCCCCACTCCACGGCTGTCTGCTGAAGCTCATTTAACAGTGCTGTCGACCAGACAAACGGACAGTACATTCTGTAATCCCTGTGTTACCGTCCAAAGGCATCCCGGTAACCCTCCTCTGGGCACGCTGCTGATCCACTGCTCTTCCCTGCTCGGTTTGCGCTGGCCCGGAGCGGTGCGTGTTTGTACTTTTATTAGGGGGTGGGGGCTGCTGGGACGTGAAGGAGAATGCCAGAGAGGGCATCTATTTTTACCAGCTCCTGCATGGCCCTGATGCGTCCTCCACTTCCTTCTGTTTTTTTTTAATATATTTTTTGGGGGTCTGGAAGTGCCGTGGCCCACGTACCTCGGTGCCATGTGCTGGATGGGCGTGGCTGCAGCGCCCTCCTCCTCCTCCTCCTTCGTCCCCCTCGGGGCTCTCTGGGGCTGGTGATGGGATGCCAAATCACCGGGTACCTGGCTCTCGTGCCTCATCGCTCATCGTCCTTTACACCTCCGCACAGCAGGGAGACACAGAGAGAGAGAGAGAGAGACTCCGAGAGAGAGAGACTCCGAGAGAGAGAGAGAGAGAGAGAGAGAGACTCAGAGAGAGACTCAGAGAGAACACAAAATATGCTAGGGCCAGGGAAACACAGATTGACGTGCTGAAAGCTATTTTTAGGGGCTTGCTTTCGTGTCCTTAAATGCGTCTCAGTCGGCACCGGGAGAATAAACCGTATCTGTTGGCTTTTCAATAGGTTCGTGCGAGAGGTATGCAGAAATCCATTCATACAGTCAGTGATATATAGTCCTCATTGACGTTGCAGTGCTAATGCAGGCAAGAAACGTCCCTGCAACATCGTTGCACAAGCTAGGCTCTTTTACGTTCTCCATTTGTTTCTATTTATCCTTCTTTCAATCTCCCTCTCTCTCTCTCTCTGTCTCTGAGTCTTTCTCTCTCTCTCTCTCTGTCTCTGAGTCTTTCTCTCTCTCTCTCTCTCTCTCTCTGTCTCTGAGTCTTTCTCTCTCTCTCTCTCCTGCATTGTTCTCCCTGTGTTTTTACCTCCTATCTCATTCAAACTATCTTTCTCAATCTTTCAGGCTCTGGGTTTTACATTTCTTTATTTTGTCTTATTTCTATCCGTCTGACTACTTACTTACTCGCTACTCGTCCATCAATTTGTTCTTTTTCTCACTGAGCCAAAGTCTTTATTTTTGTTTTGCCTTGTCCTGTCTCTTTAACATCAGTAAACCTTCTCCTGCAACCCATGGAGCCCCTGATAAGAAGCAGAGGGTGCTAAAATGCTAATGCCACCCTAATCTCTCCCCTATCCCATCTCCACTGCCTGTCTGGGACTTAAAGGGCACACCCGCTATCGACTTGGGGGGGGGGGGGGGATCATCTGATAAGATAATCTTTTGATTGTCTCGATAATATTGTTCTTGAGGGCTGGTAGTTTCTGAAAGAAGACACAAGATGTGAGAAATTATATGACTGTCTCCTCATGCTCTAAAAATATCCAATTAGGCTGCCTGTCGTTCAGAAAACACACAGGGAAGGGGAACATCGCGCCCGCCCTTCATCGGCCAATTGCTAGAATTAGAGAACCTGTTCGTCTGTAAAGAAACCTTGATATAATTGCTCTGCGTCCGGTGAGTTATTTTTAGCGCAAAATGACAGGACATAATTACTGTTGCCATACGGTATTTTTCTTATCTGTGTTTTGACATGGGTCACAGAGGTCCCTCCAGTAACTGTGTGCTGCAATGAAGTTAACGGTGTTGTCAAGGCGACTGCATGCACTCTCTTTGCCTAGCACAAAACAATTCATTTTCTCTTCACCCTCTTGTATAAGCAATATGGCCACCACCTGCGTGTGACCAAAATGCCTGATTTGTGGGTCTGTTTCTTTGTTTGCTTCTCTTCGAACCTCCTTTCAATTTCTAAACCTTCTACCTATCCCCAATTTATAAAAAAAAAAAGTAGCCTATATAGAGCGTGTCATTGTAACTTGAATAATCTTTCAGGCTGCATACAGTTTCTTTTTTTTTTTCTTTTTTTTTTTTTTTGTGGTGCCAAGCCGTCAAAATAAGTATTCACTGATTTCCATGACAGTAACTTCTGCGCTGGCGCCTGCCAAAGACTCAGCTGACGGCTGGCACTATGTACAGGGGCAGGCAGCTATGATCCCCAACCACGGAGATGTAACGGTCACCGACTAGTTTAAATTCGCTATATCTGAGAAGGCAAGCGAGAGTGGTACAGTTAAGGGAGCGGGAGCGACACTTCATAGCTGGCACAACCTCAAGGAGTCTGTTTCGTGGTCCCAGAAATGAGTTAGTGCCATGTCAGACAACATTCAAAGCACGCATTCAAAATAAAAATAAATAAAAACAACAGCACCGAGAGGGAAGGAACATTGAAACAAAATGTAACGTCTGCCGTTGAGTTGAGTACACACACAATGGGGGGACTAGCTCTGCATCCCACTGGCTGCCTGCTAATTCACTTAAGTTCAGTTCAGTTTGTGCTTTAAGTAATCAAATAATTCCCCAGCATGAAGAATCCATGATTTTCTTAGAGTACCGTGTTGGAGAGGTTGTCATGGCTACAGACCATTCCACATACAGCATAGAACACAGACAATATGTAGGTCTATGTACATACAAATAATTCACACAATGTTGAATATTTTTCATATTTGCCGAACACTGAAAACCGAAGTTTCATACACGCACACAGTACCATTCTCAAACAGTGTAAGCTACATCACGTGGTCATTGTTAAACAAGCAGGATTTGTCACATTCAGTGTGTTCATTTTGTGACTCCTAGCCCAGCCGTGGTAAGCTGAGCCTCGATAACACGGAGCCTTCTTTGTTTGAGGGAGTGTGTGAGAGCAGCAACAGCAGTTGGCACTGTAATGAGCTGTGTGATATTTAGTGGGTGGCCCTCCTTGCTAAAGCAAAGTGACAGGTTGCATGCATCGCTGTCATTTGTTTCTTGTGAAACCCCAGCTCAACGTCACACCCTATTGCATGTCCGAGTAGGTCATGCGCAGTTATTCAGTGGTTAGGAAACAGTGGTTGGTTAATGTTTTAAACAAGCCAGACTACATGTGCAGTAGGTGGATTTGTGTGTTGGGCACAGCATGATCAATACGATTATTAACAATTAGAATAATCTATTTGTGCTCAAGATGTATGACAAGAGCGAGCCTCTGCAATGTGTGAAAATAGAACCACCATCTTGAATTTCAAGATTAATATATTTGAATTGAATGGGAGTCAGGGTTTTAGTCTGTTGGTGAGCATAACTACAATATACAAAACCTTTTAGTGTTTATTTGCATCCCAGAAGATTCCAGAGTGTGCCGCCCCTCTAATATATAAATATGTAAAAGAAAGAAAAAACGATCTATTATCATTTGCATTACCTGCACGATTGAAAGACACGTACAAATTGAACTCGTCCATTTTAAAAACAGAAGCATTTTCTCCATACACCATTGCTGGTGGTTGTTCACTTCCAGGGATTTACTAGTTTCACTCCAGGAGCAAGCAAAAGTGGTGGTTGTGTGTGAACGTGGAGAAAGCCATTTCGTAAAGATCAGAAAGTCCACGTACAAACTCCTCCGTGAGAAAGCTGAGAGAAAATGGGGATAGGCATCAGTTGGGTACCTCCATGACCTGGGGCCAAAATGATTTGATTTACCCCAACTGCGACAGAAGGTCGCTGGAGCTTGGGGAGTCAAATATTCTGATTCCATCCATTGAAGGAACAACTTTTGAGGTTTCTACTCCGTTGACAAATGGGACCTGTATCCAACCCCTCAAAGGTCATTGATGTGATGGAGGGAGATTTGTCTGTGATCAGAGAGACTGTAAATCAACAGTAATCTGAGATCAAATTTATTCTAAGTCTTTCTAATCCACACAGTATGTGGCTACAGTGGGACGTGCTCCCTTAGAAAATCTGTTGTTGCTTCATCACATTTTTTTTTTTTTATTCTTGTGCAATGTGTGTCTTTGGGTGTGTGTGTGTGTGTGTGTGTGTGTATCCGTGTGTTTCTGTTGGTTTTTACGCATGTCATGTAAAGGAAAGAACAACATGTAATACAATAAAATTGAGATGTCTTGGCTACTTCATAATTGAAGGGAGGAACAGTTGATTGATTTGTTTAAATGGGTGAATCCAGGTTGCCTGTGGAGGGTCTTCTAAGCCCCCAGCGTGCTTAACGGGCTCCTGCTGAGATTGCTTCCCAGCTCGGGCTGAAAAAGAAATCCAACCTGGCAACCTTTGGTATTTTCCTTAAAACCAGTCTTTTTAATTGCCAGTGCTCTACTCTGCCAAATACAATGTCACAGTAGAGAACAATCTATGTCTCCTTTCACCCCTGATGAGAAGCAGAGTTATTTTTAGAGCTGGAATGATATTTTGCTATTGCAAGTCTGGCTCACTGAGGAATAGCGAGCATTAAGGGAACATGCAAAGGCATAATGTCCATCAATACAAAGAGAAATCCATTGCATGTCAGATATTGTGCGCTCCCCACTGTACACGTTGTTAAGATAAAAGGTATCATTTATTTGCGCCCCATTTTTCTTGTCTTGTCATTTTTCCTCGGTTGGGCTTGTCAGAAAAATGATGCTGCTTGAGTGGCCACAGTGTCACGTCACACCTCAGTCCATATCTGCTCCGGCAAACAGGCCAAGCTTTGGATGAGTCCTCTGCTAGCGGCACAGAACTCCCTCCCTCCAATGAACTCTCACTCATTTGAAAACGATTGTGTTTTTTTATATTTTTTTATTTGAAGGTTACTCATCCCTAAAGCATTTCCATCATAATCCCACATCGTTTGCTGTAAGTCTAGCTCCAGAGATAGGCTGTACTTGTATCCTTCGGCCTTCCATGTTCACGTCTTTTCCAGTGAGGCTGTCGGTGTGTGTGTGCGTGTGTGTGTGTGTGTGTGAGTGTGAGTGAGGGGGAGTTTTTCCCCTTTGTACCACACTGCAATAACAAGCCCAATTTGAACCCTTCAACAATGAGAGGAGTATGGTCTCTTTGCTGAAAAAAATACACAGTCTTAATACTGCCAATCAAAAAGGCAGTGCTGTTGCCAGCTCAGCATGGGCAGGCAATATCATAATTGCTACTGCGTCGGAAATTATGACATGAACCTGGATGATGGCTTTCACCTTATCTGGAATGCCGAGCGTCATGCAGCTGGCTGGATTTCAATACCATTAAACCTATCTCCTCTCTCCACTCATCTTTGCCTGTGTTTATCAATTGCAACATAGCCCTTTGACCTATATATTTTCTTATTTAACCAAGCATCTGTGTAAAATAATAATCCTGTGAAAAAATGCAATCTCCAGCGTGACCTTTCCAGCTTGTCCCGCCAAGTGACCGACGGCAAATAGAGAAGCTTGCCAGGGTCAAATAACACAATATAAAGGACACCCATTCCACCAGCCGGGCGTTACACAGTGAAAGACAAGAGGCCATCAGCTGCCGCCTCGCTGGGCATTGCGTAGAGAGTAAGTCTGGTTAGATGGTGGTGATCCCGCGCACAGCGTTAATCACCATGACGGATCAGGAACAGTGGAGGACCGATGGCTCCCCTCCATAGGGCATACAGTACCATGCAGAAGCCCCTGTTGATTTACACTAGCTCCCCTGTGTCAGGCACCTACCATCCCTCACTCCCCTGGAGGGGAGTAATCCGAGGGGCGGATTGTGGAAAGAGCCAGGAGGGGAGGGGCAGGGTAATTAAATCACAGATCAAACAACCTCCTCCCTCTGGCTCCCTGTACCTAAAACCTCTTCAAACTCTCTGCTTAGTAAGCTAGGCTACTAGCAACTCGCACCAACGCGCCTGAGACACAACAGAATCAATGCCAGCTAAAGGCATTCCAGTTGTGTTGTTAAGTCCAAGGCTAATCAGCTAATTCATTTTGGGTCAATAAGGAATCTTAGGCTCTCAACAAACGATAGAGGCCCCGCAAATGTTTTAATAGCTACGTAAACATTGTTTCCCCTTTCCACGTTAGCCGCAGTTATAGAGGGTGAATGGGTTCACAATCCGTTTTGCTGACCGCAACCATTTCTCTTTTGAACAAACTTACCCCTGTCAATGTAGGCTGCCCTGGAAAAGTTTTTTTTTTTTATTAATACCATAAACATATCTGTAGGAGTCAAAATTTTAACATGTTGTATTATATCAGAGTTCTTTATGAGACATTCAAATCCTATTCAAATAAGTTGGCTTTTTAAGAATGCCAAATTGTTTCTTTCCAATTAAGACCTGAATTAGCATTTATGTTTGACCTTTGACATCGCCCTATTTCCAGTGATTCTGAAGATACGAACCCAACCGTGTGGAACTCGAGAACTCATGACCTGTTGACCTGTTGACCTTTGCATGAAGGAGGCAGGTTATAAACTGGATACAACTTCCAACCTCCCTTAAACCGAAACATGGGATTCAGAATAACATTTAACTTTAATTTTCTGATCAACCCGTGTGCCATTCTTTCATTTCAAGAAATCATTCGAACAAGCAACAAGGACTTCTGCTTCGATATATATAGACAGAGACACATTTAACTTGTAAACATTAAAAAGAAACTATACTTAAATGAAACTCTGACATCTTCCTTGTCTCTAATCAGACATGATTGGAGTTCTCTTCTCATGGCGGCACTCGTGTTCCGCACCAACGCTTCATGAATAAATTGGGGATCTGAGGAACATCTGCCTCTGAAGTTGTTGGTCCGCTCAGTGCAAGGAGCACAGCACTTCCCAGATTTGAAGAGGGAATAACAGAAAGGCGGCCCACGCAGACCTTTTCCCTCCCATCCGCGGTCGCAGTATCAAAGTATATGGAAAAACAAACAGGTCCTATTACATAGCACACAATGCATTGCCAGACTGGCCACATATGAGCTGAGCCAGGATGGTAACCGTCTGGTTTTAACAAGAGACTATATAGCTTTGATAACATTACAGGGTGCCTGGTGGCATGAATGGTACCAAGGCCAGGCTGTGTTCTACAGGATAGAGTGCACTTTACTGACCCATAAACAAACATCCCATTTGGATCAATATGCCAAATGGCCAATGCAGCTTTAAGATGCTGAGGATAAATCTCGGGAGGGCCACCCTCTCCCTTTATTAAATTATAGACAATCTGTGAGACGTGGAACGATAACAGCTAAGGAACCCGGCACAGCCTAAAAATAAAGGCCCACACAAAAGAACAACCCCCCCCCCCCCTCCCCATTCCAAAGTCCATATTGTTACTTGAGAATCCTTTTAACTGTGTCTCGTCCCCCGAGGTCACGACAGAAGCGGAAGCCTGGCGTCAGAGCGAGCTTTGCGTGTCCTTCTTTTGTGTGTCAGGGAGAATGTTAACACCTCGTGCTGATGTCACACGGTGCTTTGTACAGTGGTATGAGCGTGCTGCGACACTGGCGGCTCGGCTTTCGGTCGGTCGGTCGTCCAACGTACACCTAGTCGCTGGGTATTTCAATTCTACACCCACTTACAGTGCATAGATCAGGAGGGCTCCCAGCTAAAATGGAAACCATGTCGTACCAGAGAGTCGTGAAAAAATCATGGCCCCTGCACTTAGGAGGATTACATTTTCCTGTGGTATATATATATATATATATATATATATATATATATATATATATATATATATATATATATAATAAAGCGTCCAAAACATATTATAATCATACATTTTAAAAGCCAGATTTTTTTTTGTGAAGAAAAACATTGTCCCACTCCCGAATGTGATACCTCTTTTTTACTAGACATGAGGGAATGAGTGGGCGGAAAAGCTTGGCTAGCCGTACCGCCAAACAGTCAACAAGAAAGACCTCTTTCCACACCACTGCCTCGTTTGGGGCTTCTGGTATAAATATCAGCCATCTGCGAGTCCATCTGCATCAGCCCGCTTGCTCAGCCTCTGCGACTGGGCCACCAAACATGGGACAGGTGGATTTCCGTGCCTGCTGTCTGCTCTTAATTTGTGTCGGCTGACCTGTCAAGTATCTTCAGAACCAACACCGGATCTCTCAAAATCTCATCTTGCGTTATCATCCGCTAAACGACGCAGGGCTTAACAAGCAAGGTCAACTTTTCAAGGTGGTGGGGGTGTTTGTGTGTGTGTGTGTGTGTGTGTGGGGGGGGGGGGGGGGTGATAACCTCGTACCTATAGCTGCATAATGGCACCGTGTCCTACATCTCATCTCACACCAAAAACGCCTATCCATTGGTACAACTACAGTAAAGATGAAACATGTATTTACCATCGGTTCCGAGGTGCTTGTCCAATCAGGCGGCGCTATGTGATGTTATGTGAGCTTGCTTGGATGGCGCCCTCGTTGCTATTGCTTTGCCACAACTGTTCTTAAAGCTGCAAATATGTCTATCGCAATGTCTTAGATGGCAGCATCAAAGCCTGTCTGCCATCCATCATGTTGGAACAGGTTTTTGCTGAATGGGTCCCTGTTTACTGCTGCACTCCCTTCCTGTCCTTCTAAGAGCACAATCTTCCATGGAAAATGAGTCACACCAAGACTATGTGACCTTTTACAGTCAGAAGGGGAGGAGGCAAGGGATGAAGCTGTCAAACACAAGGGTTGTCGGGATATATAACATGTTATTGAGCCCATTTGACGTTGGGAGGCGTTAAACATGTAACCTTTTTAAATATCCACCAGACCTATTTCAAACCAGGAATTTACATTGGGATTGAGGAAAGGTGGTATCAACATTGTGTTCTATAACCAGGAACCTTATATTGACACACATCCACTCTCAATGGTGAAAAGGCCTGAGTTCTACAACATTACAAAATATTTTCCACAAATGTATCATCCAACAGTAATATAAAACTAGATTCCCACCTCTACTATCAGAATTTTCACAAATCTAATCAAAACACACTTAACACCTTTCTTCCTGTTTACAACACAAGCTTGAGTGATACTTGTGTGTGTGTGTGTGTGTGTGTGTGTGTGTGTGTGTGTGTGTGTGTGTGTGTGCATGTGTGTTAGTGTGTGTGTGTGTGTGTGAGTGTGTGTGTGTGTGTGTGTGTGTGTGTGTGTGTGTGTGTGTGTGTGTGTGTGTGTGTGTCTGTGTGTGAGAGTGCGTGTGTGTGTGTGTGTGAGTGTCTGTTTTTTTTTCTTGTGTGTCTGTGTGCATGCTAATTGCATGCCTTTGCATGCATCCATTGTGTGCACACTTTAGTGTGGGAAAGTTTGGTCAGAGTGCTTGTGTGATTGGCACTGTTCAAACTGTCTGACTATTGTAAAGGAAAGAGACTAGGGCTGGTGCAAGACCTGCATCCGAAAAGAGGGGAGACAACAAAGGAACAGCCACTGAGGAGCCCCCAGCTCTTACCTCATATTGTTCAGTCAAAGATGATCGTTCTGTCTTCAGGCCAGAGAGCCAGCATCACTACACTGTTGACTTTACTTACAACTAATAAGACCCAGTCAGGAACCAGTCTGACATAGTACACACCCAGCTACTCACTTTTGAATAAAAATAAATGAAACGCATGTTCTTCCTCATGCATTGGATAAGAAGAAATATTACAGCAGTGACTGTGTACAAGGTTATTTTCTTTTTCCACAGTGGGTTGTGTTAATCAAATATTTACTTTGTTTTCTAACACAGAACTGTAAAGGTTGCTACATTTTATATTCTGTTAATTTTTATATGTTCTTCCTTTCCCAAATGTGTTCTATTCTAAATTTATTATTTTGCTTTTGGTTACTTAAATGAACTGAACTGAACTGTGGCTGAAAATGTATATTTCTTTAGAGTTTTTGATTTTTAGATCCCAGTAACGCGCATCCCATATAGTGATGACGCCTTCCCATGTTGATGTAAACAGCGAAAGGGCTCCGACTCCAAATTAAGCACCTCCTATGCTCGTGGCCATGCAAGGCTATGTGAGCGCTTCAGACTCTAGAGGTCTCCATCCTTCAGCATCCAGCATCAACCTAATTCGTCCCCTCACATTTGTGCAGCAACGACGGAGACAGCAGGAACCCGAGACACGCGTCCCACAGCAGACAAAGGGGAACTTCAGATTTTACGCTGAATATAATGACAATGACGATAAGCAAGAGCGATATGCCTTGAAAGGGTTTGCCATTCCGCGTGTTTCAGATATGATATTCTTGGATTTGGTAAATGAAGATTTATATGTTCTTTCTCCAATTGTTCATGTGCTACTTCATTGTAACTGGACTTGGGTCACCCGAATGAATTTGAACGCGGTCTGAGCGCATTGTTTCCATCTTCGTGACATTGGATTTCCAGTCGAGTCGCGTGCCGTGATGTCTGCAATATTTGGCTCTTTGTTTCTGGGTGAGTTTCCGTTCTGTTACTGTCTAAATAAGACGAATTTATGTTCCAAAACGAATGTAATCTATTAGGGCTATTTTCAGTACGAGTGACTAATTATTTGAGCTGTCATATTTTTTTTCTCATAAATGTACAAGGCTGGCATAGGGTACACTTTTCATTCGGTAATTTAAATATGCTGCATGGTACAAAAACATAGCATATGCTTTATTCCAAGGGTTTGTCTATATTTTACCACATTCTATATTTATTGTTTATAGGCAGCCAAAGGTCTATTGCCTACCCTCAGGTCTAATATAATTATGCAGTGGCTTATGCTGCTAACGTTGGCCCACATCTTGTAGAAAAATAAAACAATTTGATAGAAAAGTTCACTTGATAAAAAAAGAGACATTGCCCCTCATGTATACTAGCAAAAAGCTGAATCTTTTGTCCATAGTCTACATCCCAAACAACTGGACAGACAAGAGAAAGAAGGTGTGCGGTTTAGTCAAGTGACATTCAACTTTTCTTTGTCCGTTAATGACAGATTAGTCTCAACTGCTTATTGTTACTAATTAGGCCTGGGCTAAAGAAAGCACAACTACACGGCCTGCCGCCTGAACAGAACATAATCAGGTAATTAGTTGTGACACCAACTTTTATAGACGTCCGCTGATGAAAGGTAGGCCTGCCTGATTGGTTGGTACGCTGAGATGAATGTGATCGGGCGACCGAGATTTGGGTCTTCCAAGCGCAAGGTCGTGTGTGCTCTGACCAAGGATCAGCTCTTTAGAGGGTGCTTTAAATTCAAGTCTTAGGCCCGTCTGCTTTCTGTAACGTTTCTGGAGGCTTCTCGGGATTGTCAGATTCCTATACTAAATCAAAACATATTTTGGGTTTTGCCCTTGTGTGTGTGTGTGTGTGTCTGTGTGTGTGCGTTTGTAAGACCTATTCAAAATCTATGAAAGGAATTTTCAGAAGCCCCTTTTGCACTCCTGTGCTGATAGGGCTTTTCAATGAGGTGAATATACAAGTCAGTTAGTTTTGTTGATATGAAGTGGTCATTTTTACGTAAATTTGTTAGTATGAGAAATGATCATATTTGTGTTGGCAGTTAAAGAGCTAGACTAATGACTAGAGTGCTACCATAATTTATTAAAATGCAATGTGTCCTTGCGTCAATGTTTACTAGCAACACAAGCCGAGCTTTGTATGGACTGACTAGGATGTTTGTCAATACATTTTGGAGTGACAATTTGTTTTTACATATACCTTGCCTTGATATTAAGGCTTGTCAATTAAATTTCCTTTTATGTGCTTTGAATGCATTGTTTTTATTTAGACTTCTTGCCCCTGAAAAAAGGCAGATTTAGTGAATTATTTAATCATTTTCAAGTGTAGCCAATAAAAAATAGTACATCATTTCATGAAATTTCTTTATTTCTTGAATATATTAACATCACTGAAGATTCTGCTGGAATACTGGCACCATTGCATTTTATGCCATTTAATGTTTGACATGTTTTGATACCTAGGACGGTAAATGATAATTAACACTTTGTGATACCTTTGATGTAAGGTGTACAAGTATACAATATGTGTGCCTCAGATTCCTTCACATTGAAGTGAATGTGGATTGGGGCAAGGGCGGAGCTAAACATTTTAAATATTTGGGGCTAAGCCCAAACGCAGGGGGGTCCGGGGGCATGGTCCCCCGAGTAGATTTTTTTCACATTAACGGCAGCTATATGCACTGTTTTTCAAACCATTTGAGATAATAGAATGCCTAAACATCTGTACATCATTTGGGGAAAAACATCCTTGTTGCCAAGGAAAAAAGTAGCACCATAACCAATTACATAAATTAGCCGGCTGTGTCAGTATCGGTCCGTTTTCAGCAATTTGGCGGCTGAGACCTGTACATGGCGATATTTCCCTAGTAGCCTAATAGAAGCTTTGTTGATTTGCCGGTCCAGCCGTAGAGACTGACGGGGGAAATTACACAAAATTTTTTTTTTTTTTTTTTGTATTTCAAGATTTGGGGGGGTTTGATAAAACACTCGGGGCTTGAGCCCCAGAAGCAACCCCCCCGCCCGCTCCGCCCCTGGGTTGGGGCTGTATTCAGTGTAGGTTAATGCAAAAGCTGTGCAAAAAAGTTGGGCTCTTTTATTATAGGATCAATAGCCATTAATAGGGCTCATTTCCTTTTAATTTGCTGTTGGGCTTGGAAGTCCTGAGACATCCTTAATCTAATATTGGTGGAAGATGTACTATCCGATGTTCGCATTACAGATAAGTACCATAATTAATCGGCACATAAGAATCTAAACTACCTGTGTCGGTCTGGAACAGAGTAAAATCTGTTCGAGGTCGAACAGTATTTTGATGTAGTTTGATGAACATTAGCGCGCTGTGAATTGAGTAGCTAACTGATGGATTGCCTGCCTCTCTCTGAGATAGCAATAGAGGATTCAAAGAGGACATTTAAAATGACTGTCACAGAAGTAATAACATATTGTAATTCACTTCACTTGACGGAAGTGTAATGGGTAAAAAAGCAGCCTCTTCATAGAATTCCCAAACCCACACCCTCATTTTAAATTAAGATAACCCTCATCTTAAATTAACCTTAGTGATATAAATTATGCATTTCATAATGGTCATTCTCTATCTTTCTTTGACAGGTACATTTTACAACTGTGCAAGGAAATGTAGGACAGTATTTGTGACATTAATATTCATTCATTAAAAAGATTCAAAACCAGTGCTAGATAAAGATATGGGGTGAGGCATGCCGGTGCCCATTCTATGTATAGCATGTGGGGACGGGCTGAGCATCTCTCAAACGATAAAGATATGGGGTGAGGCATGCCGGTGCTCATTCTATGTATAGCATATGGGGACGGGCTGAGCATCTCTCACATGTGAAGATGACAGGAGTCTGTAGAGCCAGAGGTTATAAAGTGACATCTCAATGTTTTTGCCACTGAATCACTCCCACACATACAAAGCGTCACACTCAGATTTTCCCAGAGCACAGCCATTTTAATACCTGCATTGTGAGATAGCTTTGTCACAAAATGCATGCTGCCACGACTGCTACTTGACTTGAATTGTTTCTCAAAGATACAACTTTTTACTTTCCAGAATGTTAAGTGCATAATGTTATTTCATGTGGAGCAAATGTGGAGAAATTAAACGTTTGTGTCGGTTGGATTGTGTTGAGCATTGCTGAAGGTGGTAGCTAGGATTAGATGATTCCACCTCTGTTGTGACTCATAGAAATACATTTCAGAAATGATTTACTTTGCAAGTAGGAGACAATACAAAGGTGCAGATCAAACAAATGTGATTTACTGTCAATTCATAGAGGCTATATTAGTGACTGACCCAACCAAAAGACAGAATAGCTGCTGGTCAGAGACATGCTCTAGTCAAGTGATTTGGTGCAGCTGGAAAGCCAACAGGGGACAGAAGTTTTCTCCCGAGGAGCAATCTGTTCTCTACTGTACCTGAGGGATCCTTCATGTTTCATTGATTGAGGGGCTCTTAGTCACAGGACGTTCCGTTCTGGAGAGTAAGCGATGTTCGGTGTTTTGAAGTGTGGTTTGAAGACCGCCTGGTTGTGGAACGTTTTATTCATTTTTTTTCTTTTGTGTTGTGACCAAACACATTCCAGGTCCAATCCAAGGTCACTGTGGAAAGGGTAAACATTTGCATTTCAGCTCTTCGGTGTCAGTTGTATCAGCCCTCGTAACCGACCCAAAAATACGTTATTATGAAATTCACATCAAACCTCCCAGTATCCTATTGATAATATACTAGAGTAAAACATTTCCCTTTCTACATTAAAAACACAGTGCTGACACAGTGCACAGATGTCTGCACAGAGTTGGGTTTGGGTTGTTTTTCAGAACCATGACGCCCCCCCCCCCCCCTCCTTTTTTCACCCTTCGCCGGGAAAATGACTACCAGATTATCTGGGAGCATAGGAACAGGAACTGCCTATTCCACTTTACAGTGAACCGTTTGCACAGATGTTCTGCAGGGACTCCTATTGACGCTAACTCAAGCCACATGCACGGTCTGCATTGTATCTATTCCCTGAAAACCATGCTTTTTTATAGCTCTTATCTATCATGCACTCAAACTTCCATTCTTGTTGGGTTCATTTACCGGGTTCAGATATGACTGTGCCCTGCAGCCACCTGTAATCTCTCCAGACATGGTCGTTTCCTAGAAACAGACAGTCAGTTGTTTCTGCGTTATTTGCTGTGGTAAATAACCATGAAAGTAAACGGAACAGTTTATCTTTTCGAGCGTTTCGCTGGGAGTGAGCATAAACATCGCGATGATTGTTTTATGAAGAAAGCAAGATCAAAGTCTGAACAAAGAAAAATAACAGACATGAATACTGATGCTATGTTACTAATGCTACAGGCAGCAGAATGTAAGTCTTAAATGTACTCAACCTTATTAGAGTTCTAGCTTGGCAAAATATTACCATGGTGCTGCACGAGCTTTAACTAGCTATGACTGCTTCATAAAGAAATCAACATGCAGCATCCCATGGAAAGTGATTTTGTTGATCAGCGTTGGCCCTTGATATGCTATCATCGCAGGCTCCCAGCTCTGCTTAGCTGCGCACAAGCCTTCTCTGCCTAAGTGAAAACTGGCAGTCTGGAATGATTCTGGCTCACTTGTCTTCACAGAGGAGCAAAACATGCTTTTGATCTATGTTCTGGCTTTCCAAATCAGGTGTATATATCCCTGTTTCCCCGAGCAGCTTTGGAGATTCTGACAAGGACAACAAAAAAAACCTGCTTTTGTCCCCAAATCCCTGAGATATTCCACAACATCATGGTGCTTAGCGCACAGCTTCAGTCGAGAACAGAAGTTATATTCACAGTGGCCCTCACTGTACTTGACAACAGGGGACGTTTCAGATCATAGAAATGTCCGTGGACACATTGAAGATTGAACGTCTCCAAAAGCTCACAGTTTTGTGTGTGTGTGTGTGTGTGTGTCTCATTGTCAACCACTGTTGCCTTCTGTCATCTACTTAAGCTACTTATTAACTGGACCAAGGGTGAACAGGCCGTCAGTGTGAGACGATACATACGACTTTAATTGTCTGTTTGCACAGCGGATGCCCTTTCGGATGAATGTTTGGGCAGCTGCCTTACCACACAGGCTGGACAGGATAGGACGATCTGTGACTGACAGCGCTAGCGGCTTTGTGTGAATGCCTTAATGGGCCCAAAAACGACTGATGTTTGTGTTGGCTGTCATCGGTCTGCTAACGCCCTGATTGCTCACTGGATCCACCTGTCAGATCCATGCCTGTGTGTCACTCACGGCCGTGGCCTTATTGATTGTTTTATCCAAACGGCCACTTTCATGTGTTAAGCGACTGGCACATGTCCAAGGAAGGACATCTGCGAGGTAACGCTGTTCTCAGCCGGACTGTCACTCTGAGAAACAAAAAACGTGAATACTAAAAGGTAAAATTCTTCAAACCGAACCTTAGGACTGCTGCAGCAACATGTCATCCATAGCACTAAGACAGACCACAAAACTATTCGTATTTCTATTTGCTGTGCATGATGCTCGTCTGTAATTCAATCGGCAAAATCAATTTCGACCAAACTAATGCAGCTCATTAGCAGAGCAAAGGATTGATAACGAGCCTGGAACATTTCTTTTTTTTCCTGGTTTGGCTTCATTGGAAGGTGACTGAATGAACGGGGGGAAATGTTCCACGTCGCCTCATTGAGACGCTCACTGTTCCTCTCCATTAACTTTCGCTAGCAGGACACTCCTAGCCTGAGAACCAGACTAATGTTGGCACTCATTTCCAATTTCACTCAGCACATCATTGCGTATTGGGTTGACGATGCCAGGCTAGGCCACTCCATGTAGGTGTCTGGGAGGTGTCTGGGAGACCTGCCACCCTCCACTGTCCCCCTCCATTTCCCTGCCGTCCCTCCCCTCTCCGCCAGAACGCTAGCGTCCGTAATCAGCCGAGGGCTGCTGCTCCGGCAACGCTCATCTCCGGTTCCTTTGGTGGTCGTCGCTCACACGCCACGGAGAGATCTCCAGATGGATGGTGTTTGGGTGGTGTTGGTGGGGGGTGAGGGTGATACGGTGCCATTTGATTAGAGTGAGGGAAGACACTTTACCTTTGGAGGCACCGCCCCACCGTCCCCCCTACCCGCTCCCGCCCCTCAAAATGGGGGGGGGGGGGGGTCTGTTAAGACCGAATGGGCCACATGCCCATGTCGTACAAGCCGTTTGCGTACTGTGCTTAACAGTTTATTTTTCCTCTTGGTATTGCGATCCATAAACTGACCTTTAAAATGCAGCGTTTGCATTAGAGCTCATAAATTATTAATGGCGATGAATCCGTTTCTTCATCGAGGAAGTATCTCTTTTTATTGCCGTTCAGTACTTATTGCAATAGTCAGGTTCTACTGTAGTCTTCTGCTGCGCTATCTTGTAGCCCTGTGCCCGGGTGATGGATAGTTTAATTACAGAACCACAACGCTAGGCATTTGGCTGGTCATAGCCGAGCGAAAAAACATTGTAAAGTGGATATCGCTGATCAATCGCTAGGCTGCCTGCAATTAACTGTGTAATGCTGCTTATTGGGCCATAGTTGCTCAGTGTGGCACACTGAGAGAGAGGCTCAACCTTCCCCAGCCTAAAGGGCTGAGGGGCAGTCACCCAGACAAGCCTATGTGTGTGTTGAGATAGTGACTTATTCAAGTGCTTATAACACAGGAGGGGCACATCGTAAGCCATCACTGCAGTTAAGTAGTCAGGCTCCCCTTTCTCTCTCTCTCTCTCTCTCTCTCTCTCTCTCTCTCTCTCTCTCTCTCTCTCTCTCTCTCTCTCTCTCTCTCTCTCTCTCTCTCTCTCTCGTCTTGTAATGTGCTCCCTAACAGATGGCACGATCACCTTTATTTTTTACGAGTCGTTAGACTTGACTTGTTGATGAAATGGAACCCTTCCGCCATGCTGCCCATGCAGGTCTGTGGCTTCATGCTCATCATGCAGCCTCCATTGTCACATGCACCCCAAAATAGCTGTAGCAAAGATTTAACTACGCCCCCTTTGTTGTTAGTGACAGCTTTAGCTTGGGTTGAAGTAGAATTTGGAGGGTGTGTGTGTGCTTATCTACATGCCTGAAACACAATATGTAGATTCCTCTCTCTCTCTCTCTCTCTCTCTCTCTCTCTCTCTCTCTCTCTCTCTCTCTCTCTCTCTCTCTCTCTCTCTCTCTCTCTCTCTCTCTCTCTATCGTTCTCTTTATGTCTTTGTCTCTCTGAAGCACACACATACACACCTAGACACACAGTAGGCTATGGACATAGGACAGTGGTGTGCTCAGGGTGGTGATGCTGTGCAGGACCACTGTAAAGCTTAGTGGCCCTCTGGGATTTGGCAAATTAATGCCCTCTACTTCCCGGACAAAGCTCCCGGCTGCATTTTGTGCAGATGCTCCCATGTTTCCTACGCTTTTTAGTGTGTGTGTGTGTGTGTGTGTGTGTGTGTGTGTGTGTGTGTTGGGGGGCGTACATATGTGTGTATGTGTGTAAAAAATTCTGACCACTCCTCTCCTATGTCCCTTATCTCGACATTTATCTGTCACTAAATGCACCAGAACTCCCATGTTGGACATGAAGGTCTAGTTTAATAAGATGCCTGTCCTGCTTTTCTATCACATGCTATATGAATTCCTACACCTACCTGTTATGGTTGTAAGACAATGTAGCAGAACATGATTACACAAATGAAAGATGCCGTTCAGGGCAAACTAAGGGAGCTCCATGAGACGTGTCTGAGATATTCAATTTGAGGGCTTGGCTTTTTTTTTAGGCTGTTGTTGTAGGCTACAGCTTAGCTCATTCTTTATTTCCTGTGTCATTCCAGAAAGGGAAATGAGGCGAGTTAGCGTTTGGCTTGATCTGCTGTTGGACGAGAAAATAGCAGCGTTTGCAAATTCAAGCTCTTAAAATAATTAAATCTGGCATGATGACTGGTCCTGGCTTCAAATACAACAGCAACAGGAGTTACCTTCAAACTGTAAAACTGCGTTGTTCATCACCACCGACAACACAGTGAATCACAGGATTAGGGGGGAAAAAAGCACCGTAATGTAGATGATTTGTAAAAACGGGATACGTATTTCAGTTGCTGTGAAGCGAGAGTAAGGCGTTTGGCTGGTGGGGCGGCCGTTCGGGAAAACAAACATTTCTCCGTGTAGACGAGAGAGATGCTGTTTACTCCATTAACCTTTCCTCTTGGATGCTCTCTTGACATTGACCAATGTGGATGAGCCGAGCTCCTCGCCGGCCTTTTTCGCTAATGAGGCAATTAAGTCGGCCCTGCTTTTTGGTTGAGTGCAGGGCAGGGAAAGTGAGGCTAGAAGTCATCTGCTGCCTCAGCAAACACAGAGCGTCTCAGCCACACCCTGGACACCCCCTCGGAATGCACAACGAGCCAGGCTGGTGGGACACGCTCCCAAGGCGACAAGGCGGTCAGTGCGACCCTGTGGCTTTCTCTCGTCGCCGTGACAACGCCCATAGCGATGGTGTCACCAACCGGGTAGGGACCAAAAGGACTGTCCGAGTGTACGTTTTATCATAGGGCGAGGCCTGGGGTGAAAGCTTCTGAGAAATCAGAACATATCTGTGCAATGTTGATCCACTAAAGCAAAGTCCTTGACTTCCAGAGTATCGTGCTGCCTCACATATTGTACGTAACAGTGTTCTCTCTTTGACTGGCAGCTACACCACTGCTTCAGGAGGTATAGGAATAGTATTGACCTAAATTTTGTTAATAACTTTGGAGAAGCATTCATCAGAACTATGTGCACAACCATTCCAAACACACCAAAGTAGGATTTAGAAGGATTTTGTGCCTCGAACGTTGCACCAAAAGTGTCTTTTCCGTAATATAGAACCTGTCCAAAACCATGGGTATCATAGGGTTCCGTCCCTTACCTACATACTCTGACCAGTCGAAGTGTGTACTACTGTAGCTGAGCATTCTGTTGGTTTCACCCCCCCCCCCCCCCAAGCCAGTAGACTATTTGAAATGTTTTCTTCAGCACATACGTTATTAATGTAAGTTATCAATCCAACAAACTCGTGCTCAGATAGGTGATGGAGTCATACTGTGGTGGCGATGTAGGCAGTGATGATACTGCAGCGTTGGGTGACACTATGATACAATGCAGACATCTTTGTCTTTAGTCTCTTAAGGGTCTCGTTAGAAATACACAGCACCCACCTCCCATTCACCCCACTGCATATGACTACAAAGCAAGCAGTTTGCTTTATGTAAGTGTGTGCATTTGCGTTTTCGGGTTTGAAATCATGGAGCAGCACTTTGATGACCCCCTGGAAAAAGGTGGGCTGGGCGATGGGACTGTTGAAGCACGCGGACACACGCTCCCCTCGAGGCTGTTTGTGCTTGTTTTCCTGGCTAATGTTGATTGTTTCGAAATGTGCTGATGCTCCACATCCATGCTAAACAACTCCCAGTGCCCAATTAAATTAGAGTGACGACCATTAGCATGTTCCCTCCCTCCTAGCCCGGTGCACGAGTGCTGTGTCATGCAAAAAAAAATGGCAGAGGAACGGGGTGGTGGGGGGGGGGGCTGGGTTAATGTGTTTAAGGGACGACACAATTCAAACGGGTGAGAACGGCAGGCTTACGGCTGCTCAAAAGGGGATTATGGGACGTAGCTGTCTGTCTTGAAGCGCAGGCTTAAGCGTCAGCCTCCCCCAACCCCCCCCCCCCCCCCCCCCTTCCCCTCCTCCTCCTCCTCCTGTTCCCTTCTTCCCCGGTAAGGACTCGGCAGCATTTTCCTGACAGAAGGCATGAAAGGGAACGTGTCACTCTGTGGAGACTGAAGACGGCTGCTCATTAGAGCTGGAAAGGTGCGCCCGCCGGGGTCCAGAGATGTCTGGACAGATTTGCTTCGAAATCGATGCCCGTCTCTCTGAAGTCTCGTTTGCCTGCGTTTGCGATTGATCAGGCTTCACGATCCATATGTCACGCGGACATCGGGGGGGGGGGGGTGGCGGGGGGGTACGTACAATATTTACGCTACATGTTCACGTGTGGAGTGCACTGTACGTAGAAAGAAGATCCATACACTAATTAAAACCCTCCAAGTTAATCAGTTTTAAGATCCTTTGAGCATTTTCCATCTCTCTCTCTCTCTCTCTCTCTCTCTCTCTCTCTCTCTCTCTCTCTCTCACCCATCTCTCTCTAAGACATGTCCAGATACTGTATGTCCTTAGAGTGTGGATCAATACCCAGAGATCACCTTTGCGTGGCCCTCTAAGCCCTGGATGCTGGTGAGGCAGCTTGTGGACCCTGGGGGCTGGGGGGGGTTAGGGGGGGATCTAGTTTCAGGATGCCTGGAGGACGCAGCGACAAGGTCGCCACAAAAGTGTCCCGTGAGCACCGGACAGCGGACCACATCCGACCCGTCGTCGACTGGGAGGAGAGACACTGGATCTCGGGACAGGAAGCTTGACAGCACATCCCACTGCATGGATGGATAGATGCCCGGCTCCCCGAGACAGATCCAATCCTTTCTCCCCCGGTGTACTGCTTACAGAGCCCTTATAAAGACAGTGGACAGAGTCATTTAAAGGCATTTACGTTTGAATCCCACATAGCAATGATGAACCACACAGTCAGTACACTCACCTGGTTTCCTTGTTGGAGGACCTTCTTGAGAGCAGACTACCGTTACAATTCAATCCCCGTGAATGGCTGCTATGTGTACTGATGCACAGCAAAGAAACCAGCTCTAGCCATGAGCTTGTGCTAATTGCTCCAGGGAAAACAGACGGGTTAGGGATGTATCCACACCAATGACTTTGTTGATTGCCCCTGCAGAGAAGTGACAAGAGAGGATCCTCTCATTGACTTGCTAGTTAGCACCATTCTGCACTCTGTTAAGTTGCTGCAGGATCTTTAATGGGAATGATAACGGTCCAATGTATTTATTTAGCCTTAACGACAGTTGTGATGTGTGTTGTTGATGTTGGAGCCAAGTTCCGCCCTTGTGACCTAGTTACCTCCAGGCCGGGCAACATTACGTCTTCTCCATTTCCCATCATCCTCTCCCACAGACCATCATCCCCGGCCACATGGCTAATCACCTCCTGCAATTGATTTCCCAGAAACATTCGTGCTCTGTGGAGTGCGGGGGGGGGAGAGGGAAAAAAGGCATTTAACCCGTCCTGTCTCGCGGGCGGACATTTTGATGTATTGCGCCTCACATTATCATTTGAATGCATTAGCATGCCTGGCCTCTGGCAAGCCTTCACAGGGCTTTTGGTAGCCGCCATCATTTCACCCTATTGATCTATTGTGTGTGAGTGTGAGTGTGAGTGTGTGTGTGTGTGTGTGTGTGTGTGTGTGTGTGTGTGTGTGTGTGTGTGTGTGTGTGTGTGTGTGTGTGTGTGTGTGTGTCGGGTTCAGCTC
>JAPMUY010010727.1:0-12643 GCA_026901105.3 Galaxias olidus
TGTGTGTGTACATATATATATATATATATATATATATATATATATATGTATGATATAATTCGTTATTGTATGTCTTAGTTGAACCTTCTTAGAATAAATAGTTAAAACCGTGTGGCTTTGAATTAAGTAACTATAGGGTGCTTATATTTCATCACCTATGTGCTGCCATATGTTACAATAGACCCATTGAGTTGAGATTTTTAGTGAGATTACAGAGAAGCACATTTTAGTTAGATTACAGAGAAGCATTAAGATAAAAGAGCTTGTGTACAGTAAAAAAACACATTTACAAGTGTGTATTTACAACACAAATAATTTACACAGTAGGCCTACTTTGTACAAAAGGATGGTAATCTTTAACAATTTGATAATGACAAAATACCACACATATTTGAATAAATCGGTTTGACAATTTAATCAAATCATTGGAGCTGGAAAAGCAGATTAGGTGAAAATACACTTGGTAATTAAACAGAGGAGAATAGTGTGGATAAATTTGAAAGTGACCAATATGCTGTAACACACACTTAGCATATATAAAGACAAAACAAACAGGTAGATTTTGTTGTCAGCTAACTGTAAAAGTCAGACTAGCACATTTCATCTAACATTTCACCTTGAAAGTATATTATTATTATATAATGTCTGGTGTCAGAGCTATGAGTGTTACTATGGATAAGTCCTAAAGCACTTCAGGATTTCTGTAAACCATGGCTGTCTGCACACTTTAGGTAATGTCTTTTTCCAGTGTGGCATATTTTTAACTGTCGGATTGCTGGTCGGCTTTCTCCGTCGTTTTACTCATGGCCTGCTCCACCTCATCCATCACCGGCAGAGGGCCCTCGTACTGGTTGGTCTCAATCGCCTGTAGCCGAGTCTGGTATTCTTTTGGCAGGCCATTCTGCTCTGCTCCCCTTAAAATCACCTATGGAGACAGCCTGACTGTGACCATTTTTGTTTGTTTGTTTGTTTGTTTGTTGTTTTCTGATATATTCTTAATTGTATCTAATTATCTTGATGAACCATCAGATCATGAATGTAAACAATGACAATTCCTCTGCTCCCGCAGCATCTAAATTATGGATCAGTTATGCCTATTCCCGAAGGTTCAGGTAGGGAAATGAACATGGTTGAATAGGCGGAAAAACCAATGGCCTTGTTTCTGCTCGTGTCCTATTGTCTTGTTAACACAAAACAATGAGGGTGCCGGGGCAAATGCCAGAAACAAACACCACAGCCATGCAGTGTCTGTCACCACAGTGGCTGACAGAGACTTACGGTGGTTGGTTGATGGCTTGTCCATGGCAAGTTATTGATTGAACAAGACACCTAACACCTTTTGAAATATGTTGTTTTGACTTGTTCTTTCTGGTGTTTTTTCCTCCTCTCTGTTTCATTGCTTCTTCCTATTATAAACAGTATAATGTGTGATAAGCTGAAAGCTGTGGGTGTTACCTTGAGATACTGTGGCGATGGCAGCGCGTTCACCCAGTCATTCATGATGTAAGTGCGACAGTGGAGTTGCCGTCCCGGTGTCGTCACAGATAAATCTATAGGACTGTAGGCCCCTAAACTCACGTTCTCCTGACTTGATACACACACCCACACACACCAACATTATGCTAGAGGTTCATTTAGAGCTTAACTAATATAATGTCAAAAGTCACCAAGTAAACATTTGCTTAGGAGGAGACTACTACCTGTCTAGAGACTCCATGTCGCACATGTTCATCGTCCACACCACACCCCAAACTTCATCTCCTGGGCTAGGTTGTATGGTTGCCACACCTCCATGCCAACGCTCACTGGCCAGACCCTTGAAGTTTCCAAAAAACAGTTTGTAGTTCTGAAGAAAGCAGAAAGAGAAAGGGAAGTCAGTGGATGTTTGAGTAGTGTGTGTTCCTTGGCATATAGTTGTACCCTCAAATCACACCCTACCTTGAGGCTGGCCACGCAGTGCACAGCAGCTGAGGGGTTCTTGAGCTGCAGCCTCTCTTTCAGCAGATTGCTACCATAGGCAAAGTAGAGGAAGGTTTGTGTATTATCCATGCTTTCAGGGACTCCTGAAGGGATCAAGAGTGGGACCAGTAGAGGGGAGATTTGGTTAAGGATAAGCCAAGGGAAGACAAAGAAAATAAGGAAAAGAACTGAAGGGAACTTCAGTCAGCAGAGCTTAGAGGTGAGGCAGAAACGCAAGGTACAGCAATGAGCTTAGTTAGACAGTGGTAAAATACCATGCCCCTCTGTTTTATACTGACCCAACAAACACCATTCTCATGCTAATTTACTCTTACAGCTTTGTCTAGTGCAGTATAATACATGGCATGACATGGTCGAGACAAAATTGGCCTGTCTCTGAGAAACAGCCCTCTAGTGGCAGCATAATTCTCTTACCTTTGCCAAACTCTGTTGCGGGCCCTATAGGTTTTGATCATGCTTTGGTTTATGACAAAGATTGGCCATGGCCGAAATTGTATTTTGACAAAAGTAAAGTACATCCTATCCAGTAGCTTACAAGACTCCAGATCAGGCAAATCTGATATTGTTGTTCTATTTAACATTGGTAGGCTATTTCATGGTTAGTGTGCTTGTTACAAATGTTTTGTTTTGTTATTTCAACTCATGTTGGCTCGGTGAGAACACACATGACATAACATATCAAACTACTTAACTTATACAATTTTTTTTACTTTCTATGTTTTGGAAATGAATATGTGCCGAGCTTGTTTCAATAGGCAACATGAACAGATGGCGACACTGGCCTGTGTTTGTTTGTTTTGACTATGTAGTTGCACTACACGTAATTGCCATCAATCCATTATGGTGTAGAAAAAAAAGAAGAAGAAAAACAACAACGGCAAAACCCGTCAGAGCGCAAGAATATTGTTCTGATTGTTCGAAATAAATGTAAAAGACTTCTGCTGAATTTGTTCACTCACTCCGACGCGTTTTTACTTACCTACTTAGCCTGGCTAAACTGTGGTGTATTTTACAATTCTGATACGGACTGATCGCAATATTCGCATGGGAAATAAATACATTTCGTGTTGTGAACATTTATCTGTTTACATAAAATGTGTAAACCTCTCTCTAATACTATTTACTTTCTAATACTATTTACTTGTGGCAACGACTGAATGCAGATTTTCCAGTAGGCTATATGCGTATCCGGTCTGAACGCACGTGAGTTGAGCTAATAGGAGGGTCAACTTCATAGTTCACTGTCATGGTTACAATCGCACCTTTCATTGACTTGAGTGTACCTCTACCCAGAGCTCTCTGGTTCTGCCTCTACCTACTCCATATTCCTATTAACTCTCGAGGACATTACCACAAACCTGTTCCAAAGGTTAGTTTATTGTCCTTTAATTAGACCATAGGGCCATAGAGTCCACATACTCTAACTCTATGATTCGACGCAAAAACGACTCAACATATTACAATAGTTTTAGGAGCATGTTAAGAATCCACTATTTTGACTTAACAGATAAAGCTGGCTCTATGGAATGCAATTTGCCTTCTGGGATACTAGGATTCACCTGCCTACGTATCACTCTCAGACTCTCAGACAGGAACCTACTGTTTACCCACAGCTTTATTTCTTGCTATCATGTTTGCAGCCAGACTTCGATATCCACGGTAGTTTGTTAACTGTAGATGGCAGTGCTGTGCTGTGCTGTAATGGAGACATACATAGTTTATGTTTGCTCTCATTTGAACTTTTCTGGTTTCCAATAGATTGGCTAGTTTTTTTCGTTATGAACTATACATAGGTGTTAAAAGACAGCTTTGGTGTTTATCTACAAGCTTGCAAGCATGCTGTCAATAATCACTACTTACATTAGTAAACCACTGTCTATACCAACTAGGAGAACTTGTCCTTTCTATTTTCTGTATAGCAACAAAGAAGGTAACTACTTGACTGAAAATAACTGTGTGCTAGAGCTTCGCAATCTCTAGCAGGCCTATTCCTTGCTTTTCTTTATCCATCTGTCCTCTACAGACAAGCATAGTAGAATTATTTTCTAAACATGAAGTGCAAAGAACCAGACATTTGAATTTCAACATAATGGATCAGTCATGGTTGCCATCAGTCAAGTGTGCTTTTCACCCAACCAGTATTACCGACTGTAGTCTGTTTTTTTCCATAGAGGTTTAGCCAAAACCAAACATTTATTCCAAAGCCAGCTCCATGGAGACCAAACACACAATCCAGGTGTCTCTTTGATAGTATTTTAGAGCATCAATTCTGATACTGAATGTCAAGTGTTGAATTGTGAAGTATTTGCATACACCTATGTAGCCCCCTCATTCACACTCCGTGACTGGGTTTTTAACAGTAAATGATTCACTTAATTATTTTGGTTCAAAGGGAACGAGAGAAATGGGGGGGGGGGGGGTTGAGCGAGAGAGGGGGAGAAGAATACTACATTGGTTAAAGCCCATCGCTATACGGAGTTCCTATTATGTAATGCAGTCTTAATGCACTGTGCGGTACATCAGTCGTTAATTGCCCATTGTTGATAAGAAATTGAAGGGGCAGGGGCACAGGGTTACTGTTCCTCTCAGTGGTCCCAGCGGTGGGATGTCAAGCTCTGTTAGAGCCCATAATGGAACAAAAGGCTGAGGAGGACTTTCCGGATTGTTCTGGTCTGAGCTCGGCCCCACAGGGCCCCTGTCGACCCATTATTTAGGACGTGACCATAGTCGAAAGCCCACCATGGTGCAGAGACCCAGTCTGGGCTACAGATAGAGGACAGGATGCTTACCTCCTGTGAGTCAAGTCCTGATAAATTCCACATCTGTCGACCAAACATGCTCCCCCCGTAAATATTAGGGATGGTCATATTTTTCACTTTTCTCAGACCGTCTCTCTCCCCTCTTATGGTCAAAGACTTTGTCCTGTAGTACTCCTAACCGGCCCTACAAGAACCATTATGAAATTCCAAATAAACACAGCTTATGTGTTGTGTTAGATGTAACTGGGACAAATAGCTGCATTTGGGTGTTCTATCAGTGGGGCGCAAGGGAAAACAGAATTCCTCTCCATTGTGCAGCTGCACCCCATGCAGTGAGCCCCTCTCCCCCCGACTCCATCTTTGATCCGTCCTGCTGCGTACAGTGCAGCTTCTCTGACGGGCTCCCATTGCCTCCAACAACGCGGGACCTTAGATTTGGCTCCACAAGGCCCCGCCAACCAGACCAGAGCAGTAACCCCTGTTGTGTTCCGTTTAAGGATGAGATGCACACCTGCCACCATCAGCCTGTCCAGTGCGGTTCTGATGACCCCGGAAAAACAAATCGTCAAGTATAAGGCGGATTTAACAACGGCTAATTCGGACACGTCTACGTCTTACGTTACACAATAACTGGCATCCCTGTCTGTGACTTCTATATAATTGTATTATTTAGCCAGAATGAACATGACCAGCACAGGTATATAATTGGAAACACTAATAGAACATGTTCTATTAACGTACTTTGCCAGTCAGAGCCCATTAGTTAAACTGTTACTCAAGGTCCAAGGACAACCTTGCCATGATTCTTAAAATGTTTTAAATAATTTTTACACAAATATAAACAACTATTTTACTTTTAGTTTTATTTGTAAGATCGGCTCAGAAACATCCAATGGTCCCTTTTCTATTCATAAGCGTTTATATAATTGTGGATATGTTATACTCTTTCAAAGTATAGAACATCCAGGGAATCCATTTTATCCTTGTTAAGGAAATACTAAAAGTACTAAATGCCATTATTTCAATCTAATATTAAAAGGTGAGGATGTTGACTCACTCATGTTTATATAAATTAATATTTATTATAACCTCTAACTCCAACGGACACATCGTTAAGAGGATATACCCTCACTAGAGACTAGTCACATGAGAGGTGTTCCCCTAGGCAGATGACACTATTGGAATTGTCAGAGGTAAAAACAAATAGCCACTATATTTAAAGGGAACGGGCAATTTAGGAAGAACATGCATGTTCCATCTCTAGTCAGATACATTTTTTTTATTTGCTTTGAATAATCTCTATAAATTAAGACTTTAAACATTACAGGATTAATCTGGTATGTTGACCACACGGTTTAGCAAAAAGTCGAAAAAATGGACAGTAACAGACAGTCACCTAACGATTTTCTTGAGATAATCTAGCCTATTACTCTTGAACAGAAATGGTATGCTACTAATAGCGAAAGATTACACTGGTGCAATTTTTCACATTGGGTTTGTCCAACTAGTTAGACATTAGCAAAGTAGTATATTCAAGCAATAAACTCTTCCAAGAAATAGAATAACATAAACTGCTTTACCCAAACTGTATAGTCAAACATTCACCTGGGTTAAGTGGCTCAAGCAAAGGACATGTATAACGGGACCCTCCCATTTGAGCTGGGAACATCATTATAATAATATGGCCTTTTAAAACTACATGTTGGGACTTGAGTCATAGGAAACTTTATCGACCGCCTTGGCGCTACTAGACCTTCATTCATTGGCCTCTTTCTATTCTCTCAGCTGCGCCCTCCGACTGCAGGTTGTTTAGGAGCGCTATCAAGCCCTGCGGATCAGCAACTTGATTATATTGCGAGGTAACAACGATGGAGAAAGATGCAAGACCATCTTGGGACAACCCTACCCAATTTGTCCTGGCGTGTGTATCATATGCAGTTGGACTTGGAAATGTGTGGCGATTTCCATACCTTTGTCAAATGCATGGAGGAGGTAAGGGGAAGACGCTTTTTTTTGTATAGCATCAACAGGTAACACGTCTATATTAGTTGTATGTAAGGCCTTAGATACCTTCAGGAACAAAAATTTCCGAAACATGGCATGTTTTCTTCAAAAAGCCCAACATAGTTGTGTAATGTCAAACAATGATTCCTCCAGTTATATGCGTCTCTAAGTTTACATAGTTCGCAATGGCATTAGTTATGGATCCACGTATAAGTAGGCTAAATGTACAGTTTGAAATAACACAATTGTATTTGTACGTAAACGCCTTTGGAAATCAATAGACTACGACCTATCAATGCGCGATGACACTTGTTGCGCAAATTGCACTATTACGCGCGGTTTGATACAGGGTTGTGGTACTTGCAAGTGGCAACAACGTTCTTACCACGAAAGCCTGTAACAGTTTAACCCATTTTCTGCACGCTCATAGGTAAGCGTGTTTCGAACCGAGCGTGCTACCATTTATAACTATAACGGGCCAGATGATTGGATTTGATTTTTACCTGTTTGTGATTTGACTTGTTTTGTAACAATGACAACAGTCCTTGAAGAAGTTTGACCCAGCAACCTAGAACATTGGATTTACGTTTTTTTGTGTGTCAGTATGCCTTTCTTGTCATTATGTAACTCGAAATAGATTCACATTTACAGGAGTTGAAGGCATGCCTACATCCCAGAATATTTTCAACTATGATTGTCAACTAATCCTCAACTGACTTGGCCAATTATTGAGCTGAGGTCATAACAAACCAAGTAATTATAAATAACAGAGTAAGCCACTTAATTGAGACAATCTACCAAGAGTACGATGTTTATGTCTGAATGAGCTAATGTACATGCAGTGGGCCTGGCTATGTCCTTTGTCTGGGTCATTAATCAATAAACATGCCCCTCACTTATCTTTTTTTCTGTAATTACTGGCCTAGACATACCAGGACAAAGACCTGTAAGTGTTTCCTTGTGCATGTGTTCCTTTGGCCTATTTTGTCCTGCACAAGCAGAGCACTGTTGTATCATTTGTTCTGAAAACTAATACATGAAGATTATTATTATTATTATTATTATTATTATTATTACTACTACTACAACTACTACTACTGGGGGAAAACAGTCACTGACAGGGGTTGCTTTATAAGGATTACAATAGAGTCAGTCTAAATACGTGTTACCAAGCATACTATTGTGTTCTGCAAGTGTTACCCCCAATGATTACAGTTTTTCACAATTGTTTACACACGTTTTCTGAATCTTTGTCTCATTTTCTCAAAACTCTAAACACAAAACAAACAACCACAAACACAAAATGCAAAACTCTACAAATCTCTAGAAAAAGCAAACACTGCATTCAAAACTGTTTTATCTTTTTTTTATCAAAATGACACACACAATAGAATAGATCTTTCTACCAACCAACAACACACTGATGTGCTCAACACAAAACACTTCCATGAATATCTTATCATTAGGTTTATGTCTTTTGCATTTTAAGTGTTACCCTGTAGCCAGTTGTAAAATATTGTTGCAGTAATGCGTATCTACTCAAATATGTATAAATAAACACACACAAATGCAATACAGTAACAAAACATTTTGATTCACATGTATTTCCAAAATGCAATATTTTGGAACACTTGTGTTTTTTATGTCACACTTTACATCACAACAGGAGAAAAACAGGAAAAACATTCAGTAAGATAAAGGGTTTTAAGCAACTAGTATAACTGAGTGTAAAGCAGAAATTGTGCTAGCAATTTTGCAGACTTGGTTTAGGGATTTGGTACATGAGTTTCAGGTTTCAGTGATTGCGTTTCAAGTTCTAATTTTAGTGTGTAAACAATTGTGAAAATCTATTAATTATTCCCAAAATGAGACAACTATCTAGATATAGTTGAAGTGTAAATGTGTAACCTAAATGTGTTGATTGATCTTTAATGCTGGCTGAAATGTAGGCTTTGTGAAATAGCAAAAACCTTTTAATTGTTTACATTCAGGAAGTTCAGGAGTGAGACTATTCACAATGTATTTATATCCATCCATCCATCCATTTTCCATCGCTTATCCGGGGCCGGGTCACGGTGGCAGCAGGCTCAGCAGGGTATTCCAGCCGTCCCTATCCCCAGCAACACTTTCCAGATCCTCCTGGAGGATCCCGAGGCGTTCCCAGGCCAGACGAGATATATATTCTCGCCAGCGTGTTCTGGGTCTACCCCGGGGTCTCCTACCAGTAGGGCGTGCCTGCAAAACCTCCAACGGGAGGCACCCAGGAGGCATCCTAATCAGATGCCCGTACCACCTCATCTGGCTCCTTTAGACGCGAAGGAGCAGCGGCTCTATTCCGAGCTCCCTCCGGATGACCGAGCTCTTTACCCTATCCCTAAGGCTGAGCCCAGCCACCCTACGGAGGAAACACATTTCAGACGCTTGTACTCGCTATCTTATTCTTTCGGTCACTACCCAAAGCTCATGACCATAGGTGAGGGTTGGAACGCAGACCGACTGCTAAATTGCGAGTTTCGCCTTTCGGCTCAGCTCCTTCTTCACCACAACGGTCCGGTACAACGCCCGCATTACTGCTGATGCTGCACCAATCCGCCTGTCAATCTCACGCTCCATTTTTCCCTCACTCGTGAACAAGAACCCGAGATACTTGAACTCCCTCGCTTGGGGCAGCAACTCAATCCCAACCCGGAGAGAGCACTCCACCGTTTTCCGGCAGAGAACCATGGCCTCAGACTTGGAGGTGCTGACTCTCGTCCCGACCACTTCACACTCAACTGCAAACCGCTCCAGTGCAAGCTGAAGGTCACAGTCTGAAGAAGCCAACAGAACCGCATCATCTGCAAAAAGCAGGGAAGCAATTCTGAGGTCCCTAAACTGGACACACTCCTCCCCCCAGCTACACCTGGAGATTCTATCCATGAAAATTACAAACAGAACTTCTTAACCCCGCCAACACGTCCTCTGTGGAGGAGGCAGAGTTCGAAGACTCGGGGGAAGTCTCAGCAATATCCCTGGCAGAGGTCACTGAGGTAGTTGGGAAGCTCCTCAGTGGCAAGGCGCCGGGTGTGGATGAGATTCACCCCGAGATGCTGAAGGCTCTGGACATTGTTGGGCTGTCTTGGTTGACACGCCTCTTCGGTGTTGCGTGGAGGTCGGGGACAGTACCACTGGAATGGCAGACCGGGGTGGTGGTTCCCATTTTTAAAAAGGGGGACCGGAGGGTGTGCTCCAATGATCGGGGTATCACGCTTCTCAGCCTACCTGGGAAAGCTTATGCCAGGGTGTTTGAAAGAAGACTCCGACCAATTGTCGAACCTCGGAACCAGGAGGATGTATTTGTAGTATTAGTATAAATAATTTTGAAAATAAGTAATATAACTGCTCTACTAAAACAGCTGCCAATCTGTTGTTTTTCTCTCTGTATTAGCAGCCATAAAGACAAAACATTTTGTTGCCGAATATTGCTAGGGAAATAATGAGGTTGCCTTAAGGAGTTTGGTTATGAACATGATGGTTCATTAACACTAGATCTGACTTACTCTGAAAGGTTTGATGAATGTGGACCAAGGGGCTGTTTAGAATGTGTACATTTGTAGGACTAAATGCACCTTTGTCCCTTGGCCCTCAGGTGGGTTCTTGATTCCATACCTTCTAATGCTGATCCTGGAGGGGGTGCCCTTATTTTACATGGAGCTGGCCATTGGACAGAAGATGCGCCTTGGAAGCATTGGAGCATGGAAGGCCATTAACCCATATCTAGGGGGTCTAGGTGAGTGCTGATGGGAGTTAGTGTACATACAGAACAGTGAACGTATAGTACTATTGGTGAATAAAGTGCACAAGGCTTGTTCGGTATTTCAACCTTTGATATTGGCAATTGAATATTATGTTTTTTGCCCTATGAAATAATGAAACGATTGGTGAAGTAAAATATATATATACTGTATAAATTTTTCAAATATTACATTTTGGTTCCAGGTTTGGCCAGTGTAGTGACGTCGTTCTATCTGTGTCTCTATTACAACGTCATCAACGCTTGGAGTTTCTGGTACCTCTTTCATTCATTTCAGGTGAGTTGCTCCGCATATTAAATTCCTTCAATTGTTTTTTTTCCCAGCATATGTTTTTATATAGGAGTCCATCTATTTACATACTTGTTTCAGATTGTCTTATGTGACCTGCACAGATAGAGCATGTTACTATCATGTCTCCATTCCTAGATTAAGCTTTATTTATTGTATGATTCATTATTACAAATGAATCTAAACTGACCTCCAGCCCCAGCCCAACACTTTGTAATTGTCCTGTGTTATCCGTCCCAGTCAGTCTTGCCATGGGCAGAGTGCCCCATCAACAACAACCGGACTGGGCCGGTGGAGGAGTGCGACAGGGCAACCGCCACCCAGTACTTTTTCTATAGGGAGACTCTGAACATCTCCTCGTCCATCGAGGAGAACGGTGGCGTGCACACAGGACAGGCTCTCTGCCTTGTGCTGGCATGGATTATTGTCTACCTGTTCATCGTCAGAGGAGTCAAGTCTACTGGGAAGGTGAGAAGGCTCCCAGTCATTAAGTAGCTCATCACAGAACAAAGCTCAGGCAACAGTATGCTGTTGTGTGACAGCGCCTGAACGAATTAATGCATGATGTTCAAGGTGTTAGCTCTACTATCGAAAGCAGGGTGATTCTACCTTCAAACAAGATGATATTATTACCAATTTATATTTGTCTACAGTGTTCATTGCAAATTTTACCCTGTCATCTGACATCTATCCTAACTGTACGAACACATAGTGAATGGTTGAACTTAGCTATTACCTATTAGTTTCTGACCTAGGAAAGATAGATTTTATTTGAATTAGTTTTGCACAAGTGGAGTAGAATAAAACTCCACCGTAATGGTCAAATTTACGCAATTGTGTCTGTAAATCAGTATAGAACAGAAATCCTATTTTGACGGTTTAATTTTTTATAGGTACAGTTTTTTATCATTCAAACTTTAGGCTATTTTTGCACAACTCTACACACTAACCACAAAACCTTACTCCAAACCAGCAAAGCATCATACATCTCTTGCAAAAGCAAACTATTCTTGCAAAACCCTTCAAACTCTTTTAGAAATGTTTGTTTTTGCGTCAATACAGTACACACAAACTATCATTTGAATAAGCACATTGACACACCCCATGGTTGACAACATGGTCAACCACAGTCACTCTGATTTACAGTAATCAGTTATTGATGTATTGTGTTCCTGACTCCCCTTCCTCTTCATCTTCCCTGTCCTCTCCTCCCCCGTCCTACTTCACCTCTTCCTCCTCTTCCTCCTCCTCTTACTTCTTCACCTCCTCATCCTTGTCCTCGTCCTACTCCTCCACATCTAGTTCTCACCCCTCTTACTTTGTCCAATGTTGGCCTCCATTGTCCAACCAAATGTTTACCTGAGACCTATTTATAGTGTTCAAGCTTTGATTTGTATGTGAACTCATTATCTAAACGTGTTTTTGCATGTGTCAAGGCAATTGGCAAAATAGTGTAGCAGGTTTTGCTAGAAGTGTGTTAATAAATTGCAAACTGAGTGTAAAGCAGTGAGTTGTGTCTACAGGTTTGCAAAAAGTATGTTATAAAATTACAAACTGAGCGTAAAGCCGAGAATGTGCATTCAGTTTGGCACACTTGGTAAATGCATTGGATGCAAGTGTTTATGGTTTTAGTGATTGTGCCTTAAGAAACACTTGTAGTGTGTAAGCAATTAGAAAAAACTGCAATGGTGTTTGCATGAGTTTGTTGAAAATATGTTTATGTGGTAGTGTCCGTAATCAAACTTTCAGTTTGTACATCTAGAATTGTATTTATATTGTTGTATTATCAAGCTCCAAGGCCACCTTAAGGTACGTATT